>JANUYF010000003.1:290047561-290230061 GCA_026167975.1 Phrynosoma blainvillii
ACTTTTATTTATGTATCCAAGATTTAATGAGTTGTTTTGTAAGCAATGAGCCCTCACAAAGCAACACACATGGTATGTATGAAACAATAGTACTTTGGGCAGATCATACAAGTGAACTCTAGACTCAGAATGTAGATGCATGGGGAAATTACAATAGATTACATAGTGACCCATTCTCTTCAGCAAATGCAACAGTAAAAGGCCTGCTTAAACTGAAGAAGGCAAGTGAATGTTAACTGATATTTCCATAAAGGGGGACTGCCTCTTAAAAGGCCCTGTCATTTGTACAGACATGTTTAAATTCATTTTACAAGCAGGCAGATATGCAGGATACTGACACAGATCTTAGATTACAGACAGAGTCTAGATAAGATTAGGTCAAATGATCCTTATCAAAGTCATGGAGGTAAAGTGTGTTTATGTTAGTTTCTTAGTATGTTAGTATGTTTTATATTTGTATTTGTTGTTTGATTGTTGATCGATATGTCTGTAGTTTTGTAGTTTTTGTAGAGTTTGTACAGTTTATGTTTGTTTTTTTAAATTTTCTAATAAAGTTTATTAAAAAAAAAAGATTACAGACAGAGTCATACTAGAGAAGGTGGTCTTTAAGGTAACCTGGTTCCCATTTTTTTCAGATGGTTTTTGGCAGTGATGATGATATCTGCTAAGGGTCCAATGGAGCTTATTGCCAGGTAAGTCAGTATAGGATTGGAGCCTACCTCTTATATCTCCCTGACCAAATGTCTCCTCAGTTAATAACACTCTCTTAATAACATCTTTAGTTTTAAGACTATTAGCAGAAAACTGGCCAACGTCTCTGCAAAATGGGGCAAACCACATCTGTAGGCTTGCTGGGGATAGCTGATGCAGAGAACAATATTGTCCCATAAAACTGCATGTTCTCCTCAGTGGATTAAAAGAAATAAGTGAGCATGGAGGGGAATGCATATGGTCTTTCATGGACATTAGTTAAAGCTGATTCTAAGATCTCATCAGTGGTAATATGGTTCCAAATCATGGAGTTGCAGGCAGTGCTTTAAAGCTGCCCTCTTTCACTCAGAAGAATGAACACAGGTGCCATTTAATATATATATTGTGCTGCTGCAGCTGCTTTTTTAAAAGAAAGGCTGATACATTTCATTCCACAGTCATTTGTATTCAGTGCTGGGTGAGACATTCTTTAAATGTACGGGCTATAAAATATATCTTGGATACTTCAGGGTGAAAAGAACATAGATGTCCTTTGTTATTGTTGCTGCTGCTGCCGCCGCTGAGATTAAGAGGCATTAGAAACCATCACTCAGAATTTATGAAAGGCTCTTAAATAACTTCTATTCAAATACTGAAATTAGCATTTAAGCATTTTTGCTTATTTAGATAGCACAAGTTAGTTATATAACCTTTGGCAATTTCAGTGTCTGTGTGTGCCTTTGTGTGTGTGCACACACACATACCTGTTTTTTTCATTGTTATGACAACTTGCCATAAACACCCACTGATTTATCTTTAAGTCATCAATATTTTTAAGTCATCAAGCCTTTGCAAACTGGTTGTGAGTCCAATCATATTTTCCATGGAGTCACATACTCAAGAGAATCCTAAGACAAAAACATTTGGTCTGTTCTGTATACATTTAAAGAAAGCAGTACAGAGACTGTCATAAATTTTGCATTGTCAAACAGTTCTCTCCTAAAATTCCATTCCTGGGGGTGAGTTCAGTGTTACAATTGTTAATTGCCATCAAGTCAACTTTGACTTATGTCATTCCTATAACTGACAGGCTTCTAAGTCATCCTATCATCAACAGCTCTGGTCAATGAATCAGAGTATGGCTTCCCTGACTGAGTTGATCCAACTGTAATACAGTCTTCCTTTTTCCTACTGCCTTCTACCTTACCAAGCATTATTGGACTTTTCTAGGGAATCATATCTTCTCATGATATGTACAACAGTTTTAGTTTTGTCTAGGCTTTTGGGGTGGATGATTTGGTCTAGTACCCACTTATTTGTCGTTTTCATAGTCCATGGTCCATAGAACTCTTCTACAGCACAACATTTCAAATTAATTGGTTTTCTTCCTATCTGCTTTCTTCATTGTCCAGATTTCACAACCATACATAGAAACTGGAAATACAATGGCATGGACAACCTGAATTTAATATTCAATGCTATATCTTCACACTCCACGATATTGTCTGTTTCCTTCATAGTTGCCTCTCCAAGTCCTCGTCTTCTGTTTTCTTGACTGCAGTCTCCATTCTGATTAATGGCTGAGCCAAGGTATGGAAGATCTTGAACTATTTCAATATTTTCATTATCTATTTTAAAGATATGTAAATGATCTGTGGTCATTTTTTTTTTCTTAATGTTCAGCCGTAAACCTGCCTTTGCACTTTATCAGGAGGTTTAAGACCACTGAGATCCCTTCAAACTCTATGATTCTTTCTGGACAGAATTCCTAAACAATACCAAATAAATATAAAACTTCCAATGGTGTTTTCTTTAACTGCTTTCTCCCTGCCTGTTACTGCAAAAGCTTCAGCATTAAAAGCTGCTCTTTGTTGTTATACTGCAAGCCATTTGGTCTCCATGCTACAATTTTCCTAACTAGAGATGCTGTGCTTTTGCCATTTCTCTCTCTAGTTGTCCTATGGGGCTTCTATCGAAAGCCTCAGTAAGGAAGCTCATATTGGTGCTCAGAAGCTTTACATAAGCAGTGCCCATTAGTGTTAATGGAAGATGCTTGCATAAGTCTCTCAGGCGGAGATGGGAGAATAGACCTGAGGGTGTATACACATGCATCAGTGCCAGAGTTCTTATCAGAGAAATGGAGGATGGCATATTACAAGCTGCTTGTCTTCTGTTTCTTGGCCTCCTAGAAGAAGCTTTCTACCCACACAGCCATTCAACAAGAAGCAAAAGCCATTGTAGTACATGTAATTCAATAACTCCAGAATCCAAGGCAAGGTTTAAGAACAATCAACACTGAGGATGTAAGGAAGTGCAGCATGTGATTTTCTGATGGGAGTTGCATATCTCTGCTGTTTGTCTCATTCTGTTCTTTCCCTTCCTAATTCAGCACAGTAATTTATTTCTTTTAATATGCAAGGTAGATGATGCTAACTAGAGTTCATTTTCATGCTCTTGGCTCCGCAGTTCTTGGAAATATTCCAGATCTTTGCTTGACCAGAAAATCATACTTGTTCCTGGAGACAATAGTTTATCTTGCACTTAAATACAACAGTTCATTGCCAACTAGAATAAACCTGTTAAATGGAATTTACATAAGTCCTGATTTGCCAAGTTCCTGATGATTCAGTGGTTCTACTCTAGTTGGCATCAAGTAGCCTTGGTTCTGTGATATTCATGATCCCACCATGATCAAGCTATGAATTAGGCCAGGATAGTTGGAATGTTTTGACAGTTCTGTGACTCATCTCCATATTAAAAACAATCAGGAATGGAGATGGGTTGCATGGTCACTTTGGCTTTTTCCTGTCATCGCCTGTCGTGTTCTGTCTATATTAAATAGTGCTAAATGTTGGTGCAATGGCTTAGTGGAGATCATACTGTATAATGGAACATTCTATTTATAGCTTTTGTCAAAATAAAAAAAGTACACAAAAATGAAACTGTAAAAAAATAAGAACATTCCTGCACAATTTAAAATGATTTTAAAAAGAGGCGCAAACTACATCTATGGGGCCTTCTTTTATTCTCTGAACATATAAAACATCCCAACGAGTATATTAGAAAGGATGAATCACTGCTTAATAACTAGAATGGTCCCCCTCCTGTGCCTGGTTTTACAGACTACATATTTAAATGTTAACTAGCAGATCAAGCAGTTTCTTTCAAAGCATTATAGAGAAGACATTTCAAGACAGAACAGATGAAATGTGATTTTGCATTGAATTCATATTGATATCTATCTTGAAAAGAAATCCTGTTCTAAAATTACAGCAGACTTCATCAGGCTAAAATGTAAGCAATTAATGCTTCACCTAGTTTAAAATTTAAAATAGATGTTAACTAATGTATCCATGTAAAGGGATACTTAAATAATTATACAAAGATGGCAGTACATGGTAAATTAAGTGCTGACATACAATACTTGGCTACTGCTCTGTTTCTCCATTGCTCCTGTTCACTTTCACAATTATAAATTAATAACAAGAGCAACTAGGGGTGCCTGCGCTCCAGCTACCTAAAAGGAAGAACTCAACAGATCTCCCTCCCCCCCCCCCGCCCCACACTGACAAGGATTTACAGTGTGACTGCAAAGGCAACACCTGTAAAGTTTCTGCCTCTCAGGCTGCCATGAAGAGCAGAGAATTTCTGGCAGGGAAAAAATGCAGCTGTGTGTCATGCTGAGCAAGCTTTATCATTTAGCCCCATTTACACTCCTCACTCCAACCATATGACCAAGGAGAAGCAGACAATGAAATAGGTCCATACATATGGAATAGAATCCATATTGCAATTGCTCCATGGGACAACTGCTGGAGAAGATTACCATCTTCATGCCCATTTGTAGTTTTTCTAGAAACATCTAGACTACAAGCTGAACATGTGTCAACAGTGTGATGTGGCAGCTAAAAAAGCCATTGTGATTCCAGGCTGTCTCTATTGAAGTATAGTGTCTAGACTGTGGGACATAATAGTACCATCTGTTTTGGTCACACCTCATCTGCAATACTGTGTCCAGTTCTGGGCACCACAATTGAGGAAAGATATTGATGTCCAGAGGAGAGTGACTAAAATGGTAAAGGTCTGAAAACCATGCCTTATGAAGGGTGATTTAGGAAGCTGGGTATGTTTAGCCTGGAGAAGAGAAGGTTAAGAGGTGACATGACAGCCATGCTTAAATATCTGAAAGGGTGTCATATTGAAGATGGACTAAGCTTGTTTTCTGCTGCTCAGAGACTAGGACATGGAGCAGTGCTTTCAAAGTACAGGAAAAGATATTCCATTTAAACATTAGGAAGCTCCTCCTGATGGTAAGGGCAGTTGAACAATGGAATATGCTGCCTTGTAGTGTGGTAGAGTCTCCTTTTTGGGAGGTTGGGTGGCCATCTGTCGGGAGTGCTTTGCTTGTGTCATCCCGCATGGCAAGAGTTGGACTGGATGGCCCTTGGGCTCTCTTCCAACTCTATGATTCTATAATTCCATCTGGCTGGCCAAACTGGGAAATATCCTAGGTTAGATGGCCCTACTCATCTGATAGGGACTTTTCTCTTATACAGTGGTTATCAAAGTCTTTATTTTCTCCAATGTATTAAGCCACATATAGGCATGCTTGCCATATCTTAAACCAAACTCTTCAAGTTGTAGAAGTTCCTTGTCTCTTAGCGTTATCCATTCTCATATCCAAATAAGACAGCACATGTGATGATAAACCCTATTTATTTATTGCACTTTTATCCTACCTTTCTCCCTAAACGAGATAGATCCAAAATAGCTTACAATAATTTTTAAAAGATCCAACTAAAACATTAGCTTACAAAGGTTAGAAAGGAATGAAACATCAACATTATTAAATCCATGATTAAAAATAGCTAAAACACTAAAAGCACATAAAACATATTTAAAACGCAGTTTCAATAAAAGATTGAAATATGTATATATACAGCACAATGCAACTCCATAATTAAAATTCAAAAGCCTTCCTAAATAAAAACATCTTCACCTTCTCGTGGAAAGACAGGACCTCTGGTGGAAGGGAGGTCTACAGTCTGGGAATAGCCACGGAGAAGGCTGTTTCCTGAGTCCTCACCAACTGCACATGCGAGTATGATTAGGACTCTGAGAAAGCTGTTCCAAGTTCTGTTCAATGGGTGGTGGGCCATGATAAGTGTAAAGGGGTTCTTTCCTGAGAATGCTGTGTATGTGTACGTGGGGGATGTTGGTGGTGTTGGACCTGCCTCAGTACCTGGAAAAATATTCAAATGTGCCTGTTGCATACTGCTTCAAGAAGGCCTAAATGTAACAGCCTTTGTGAGAATAATAGAAGGGAATGATTTCCATCTGGAACAGAAGCTAAGAAGAGCAGGCCAGAATAATCCTGGGCTTATTCATTTAAATTTAATGTTTCCTTAATATCAGTTTTGCTCAGTGTTACAAGAGATCTTCATAAATGAACGACAGTAAAGGCATCTCTGTGTAGTGCTGTTCCCCAAATCTAAAATAAATAAATAAATAGTGATGAATATATCAAAAGAAAACAGGACAGTACCTAAGAATGCCTATCTGTTTGCTGAATCATATTAGGCAGATATACCTTTCTCCTTTGATAACTGATTAACAGTGATATGAAGAAATGAAATATAACATAGCTAGGCTTCAGCAAGACCTCTTTCATTTATCTCTTCCCTTTATAAAAGCACAGTAATTGTGGACTAGAAGGAAAGTGGATTGACATTTAGTTGAAGCACACTGACTTGAGGTGAAGTTATAGGCAGATGGCATTAGAAGGGTGCTGAGGACCCATACAAATATGAAGTTCTCCATCTATGTTTTCATTATTTACTTGGAAGGAGATGTTTAGTGTCCTTGTCAAATTTATGGATTGCACAAAATGGGGAGGGCTTGCAAATTTAGACTACAAGTCAAAATAAACCCCATAAACTAGAAAGCTTCAGTGATTGCAAGACTATGAAACTTGGCAACAACACATGTAAAATACCTGGCTAAGCAATAAAATTGTCAGAAACAATTTAAGTGTTTATAATGGATTGGTAAGCATGAAACAACAATATGACTCTTTTAGTGGATTGTGTTAGAGGAGAATGTTGAATCAAATATCAATCACTGCAGCATTTTATTGAGCAGAGTTTGGAAATAAAGCATTATAAAGAAAGATGCTCTGTACAAACAAATACTTTACTTTACTGGCAGGAGAAGGGTTTCCTTAATGAACTAACCATGCTACCTTTAAAGGCAATTAAATGACCCGTAACATTGTTAATTTTTTGCAGTAACAAATAAGACTTATTTATTAATTTATACTCTGCCCTTCAACCAAAAAAGCTTTCAAAGAATCATCTGCCAACAATTCTCTGTGTGTCAGCCATGTATATCTCACATGATGCAGAGAATTTGAAGGTATTTTCTAAGGCAAGGATAGGCAACTTTCCAGACAACACCATTAAACTTTAGCTATCATCAGGGGCTATGGACAACAGACATTGTCTGTACTCATAGTTCACATGAAACATTGTTGAGTCTCGCTATGAGCCATTGTGAACTGAGAGTGTATCCTAGGACCGGACATCCCTTGGTTTATCTCATGGAGGTATATCAGGTGTGGTGGGCAAGCTGCCCATATCTATTTGTATCATCAAATAATTCAAATGAAAATAGTTTATAATAATAATAATAATAATAATAATAAAATTTATATCCCGCTTATTGGCAACAATCCAAGCGGCTTACAGTAAAAAATCCTCACAACATTTTATCCAAACCACCCTAGCCCCCTAAAATAGCATTAAATAGCATATAATTAAAATTACAATAGATATAAAATAAAACATAACAATATGAACTAAACCTATTTGAGCAGGTACGGTACCCAAAAACTGCCTCTACTGCATTTCCTATCCATCAACATGATGGGGCCACGATGGGGATGCAGGAGTCAGAAAGTCCTAAAATCCTGACCAGGATAATTAGTCTGGAAATAATAATAATAATAATAATAATAATAATTTTTATTTTTACCCCGCCTTTCCATGGATATGATCAAAGTGGCTTACAAAGAGTTAAAACAATAAAAAGGTTAAAATTGCTACAATATAAAGCTTAAAAACATCGGTGCAGGGAAAAGGAACAGGAATCAGACAAATCACAAATATCAGGGGCAAGAAGTGGTGAAAAAAAAAAGTTACAAACAGTCCGGGGTCAACAAAAAAACACATGGGGCAGAGAAAGAAAACAAAAACAAAAAACCATTACTTAAGGTGGAAATGCCAACTGAAATAGAAAGGCCTGCCGGAAGAGATCCATCTTGACAGCTCTCTTGAAGCTGTCTAAGGATGTCAACTGACGGATCTCATCTGGCAGGTCATTCCAGAGTTTGGGGGCAACAGCAGAAAAAGCCCTTTGAGAGGTTGCCGCAAGCCTAGATTTTAGGGGCTGCAGCAAGTTCCTCCCAGAGGATCGGAGAGCGCGGGGACGATTATATGGGAAGAGGCGGTCCCTGAGATAGCTTGGACCCAAGCCATTTAGGGCTTTAAAGGTAATAACCAACACCTTATACTGGGCCCAGAAGCTAACAGGCAGCCAGTGGAGGGACCTCAGAACCGGAGTGATGTGGTTCCTCCTAGATGTTCCAGAAATAAGCCTGGCCACCATATTTTGAACCAACTGAAGCTTCCGAACCAAGCACAAGGGTAGCCCCATGTAGAGCGCATTACAGAAGTTGAGGCGTGAGGTTACCAGTGCATGCACGACGTTCTCGAGATCCCTTACTTCCAGAAAAGGGCTCAGCTGGTGTATCAGCTGAAGCTGATAACAGGTGCTCCTGACCGTCGCATTCACCTGATTTGTCATCAGGAGCGACGAGTCAAGGAGCACCCCCAGACTGTGAACACAGTCACTGGAGGAGAGTGTGACCCCGTCCAGGACTGGAGGTTACAACCCAATTCTTGGTTTCGGGGCCACTACTGTGAGCACCTCCGTCTTGTCTGGATTCAGTTTCAATCTATTTTTCCTCATCCAGCCCATTACCACTCAAAGAGAGAAGAGATGCCATTGGAATTCGAGGCCGATGAACGAGACACGGAGAAATAGATTTGGGTGTCATCAGCGTACTGATAACACTCAGCACCATAACTCCGTATAATCTCACCCAGCGGTTTCATATAGCTGTTAAACAACATCGGAGACAAAATAGCCCCCTGAGGGACCCCACAAATGAGGTCCCTCTTTCTGGAGCTACAGTCCCCGAGCAGTGCCCCCGATACCTAACCCCTTCAGGCGGTCCAAGAGGATGCCGTGATCTATTATATCAAAAGCCACTGAGAGGTCTAAAAGCACCAACAGGGTCACACTACCCCTGTCGATGCTCAGACGCAAATCGTCGGTCAAGGCAACCATGGCAGTCTCAACCCAAAGCCTGTCCTGAAGCCGGTTTGAAATGGGTCTAGATAATCGGCTTCATCCAAGACAGCTTGGAGCTGAAGAGCAACCGCCCTCTCGATCACCTTGCTTGAGAATGGCAGCAATGACACAGGGCTGTAGTTCTTCATATCCTGGGGGTCAAGGGAAGGTTTTTTCAGGAGCGGCCTAACAGCCGCTTCCTTCAAACAAGATGGAACATATCCTTCCCTAAAGGATGCATTGATGATATCCGTAAGGAATCTCATCAATACATCCCGCCCCTGGACGGCCAGCCATGACGGGCAAGGGTCAAGAGGGCAGGTTGTCTTCCTCACCTTACCAAGCAGCTTGTCCATGTCCTCGGTACTCACAGATTGGAGCTGATCCAGTATAACTACATCGGCGGAGTCGCTGGACGCCTCGTCTATAGACTCTGTTTCAACAGTGGCATCTAAGTCGGCTCTTATCTGAGAGATTTTATCTGCAAAGTAGTTGTTAAATGCGTCACAGCAGGCCGTTGTCGGGTTAAGTAAGGGATTAGGCGCAGGGGACACCTCTGTCATCTCCCTCACCACCCTAAACAGTTCTGCTGGATGGGACTCTGCAGATGCAATACGTGCAGAGGAGAAAGCTCTTTTCGCTGCACGTATTGCCTCCCAATAGGAACAAAGAAAGTTCCTATGGCGAGTTCTGTCAGTTAAGAGTCGAGTCTTCCGCCACTTGCGCTCTAGCCGTTGTCCAACCCGCTTCATTCTCCTAAGCTCTGGCGTATACCAAGGCCTAAGGTTTGAAGCGGATTGACAAGGGCGCTTGGAAGCAATTGTGTCGATAGCCCCGGTAAGAGCGGTGTTCCAAGTATTAACCAGAGCTACAACAGGATCACTGGCATTCCCAACCATTAAACCCTCTAAGGCTTTCTGTAATCCCACAGGATCCATTAGCCTTCGAGGGTGGACCATCCAAATGGGTTCACCACCCCCGGTGGGGCAGATATTAGCTTTAAGTTCCATCCTGACCAGGAAATGATCTGTCCATGACAATGCGGAGGTATTTATCACCTCCGCCCACGGATATTCCTGTTCTGTACTGAAGACCGCATCGAGTGTATGACCTGCACAATGTGTGGGCCCGTTGACCAATTGGGATGGGCCCATGTTTGTCATGGTCTCCATGAACTCCCAAGCCGCACCTGTTAGGCTGGTCTCGAGTGGGATGTTGAAGTCCCCAAGACTAAAAGTCTGGGGGACTCCAGCAGCAGCTCAGAGATCAGCTGTGTCAGCTCGGTCAGGGAGTCTGCTAGACAACGGGGTGGTCAGTAGACTAACAGAATCCCTAAACTATCCCTGGTCTTCAGGCTAAGGTACATACACTCGAAGTGAACTGTGTTCCGGACAGGTATCCTGGTCAAGGTAAGATTAGTTTTATGAACCAAAGTCACTCTGTCCCCCCACCCACTTCCCCTCACCTGCTCACTGACAGAGTATCCAGCTGGGAGGGCCTGCGCCCATGTGACTGCGCTATCCTCTCCCAGCCAGGTCTCTGTTAAACAGGCCAGGTCGGCATCCTCATCCAAGAGTAAATTGTGAATGATGTGAGTCTTATTTTTAACTGACCTGGCATTGCAGAGGAGCAGAGTGAGGTTCTGTGGAATGAAAGGTCTGCTCTCCAAACCATTCTGGGAAACAGAGGGGACTGATGACGGGATAGCTTTCAAACAGCGATCCCGTCTCCTTTTGTAACATACGTTCCCTCTGCTCTGCCCATACCTCCCGTTCCCCAGCACAACTCCGATAGCAGCCCCCCCCCCCGTCTTTCCTGGCCTCAGGTAAAATAGTGTCCTCTTCCAATTTGAAATAGTGTCCCCTTCCAGTTTGCAAACCATTGTGTGATATCTGATATCTGGTAGCATTTTTACCAAAGCAAAGGCCAATGCAATTTTAGACTGCATTAGTAGAAGTATAGTATCTAGATCAAGGGAAGTAATAGTGCCACTGTATTCTGACTTGGTCAGGCCCCACCAGGAACACTGTGTCCAGTTCTGGGCACCACAATTCAAAAAGGATGTTGAAAAACTGGAGCGTGTCCAGAGGAGGGTGTCTAAAATGGTGAAGGGTCTGGAAACCATGCCCTATGAGAAACGACTTAGGGAGCTGGGGATGTTTAGCCTGGAGAAGAGACAGTTAAGAGGGGATAGCCCTGTTTAAATATTTGAAGGGATGTCATATTGAGGAGGGCGCTAGCTTGTTTTCTGCTGCCCCAGAGAACAGGACTCAGAGCAATGGATGCAAGCTGCAGGAAAAGAGATTCCACCTCAATATTAGGAGGAACTTCCTGACAGTGAGAGCTGTTCGACAGTGGAACACATGCCCTTGGAGTGTGGTGGAGTCTCCTTCTTTGGAGGACTTTAAACAGAGGCTGGATGGCCATCTGTCAGGGATGCTTTGATTTTGAGTTCCTGCATGGCAGGGGGTTGGACTGGATGGCCCTTGTGGTCTCTTGCAACTCTATGATTTTATGATTGTATGATATGTATTTTACAATATTTGATAACATGGAGTGGCATTTGTATTTTAGAGATAACATACAACACTAATTGCAGATGAACTTTCATACTAATAGTATGAGGTTTCATATTTAAAGTAATTCAACACAACCAAATTCTAAGTTAAAAGATCATATTCAAGATGTGGATTTTGACACAAAAGTTCACAAACATTTGAATGGCAAAACAGAAAACTATGATGAATTTTGAATAGGTGTGAGTTGTAATTTCAGTTTTACAAATGACCCATAAAATGCTGACTTCTTTTGGAAATCAGCTTTGGTCACAAAGATTTATCCATATGTTGCTACATCACAAAGCATGTCAGAAGGTCTTATAATGAATAGATACAGTTGATATTCCAATAGGGTGTGGTTTTTGTAATGAGTGATGCACAAGTCCCTTCACAAGGTAGAAAAGCATATCAGGAATAGGAATGTCCAGTTGTATCACTAAGCTTGGTGTCACCCAGTATGTGTGGAGGAAGGGAACTATCTTGCCCTCCTTCTCAGCTGCTCGTCTACCCAGATCACAGATGAAGGGAGTTGTGCTGCAGCCTCTGGAGGGCCCATTCAGGGGTCTGGTGTGGCTGCTTCCTGAGCAACCATACTAGATCCTGAAGGCACTGCTCCCCCCAGCAGCCACTGCTACTGTGGAGCATGGCATGGTGGCCTCCAGAGGGCTTGTTTAGGGTTCAGTGCAGTGGTGGTGGTGGTGGTAGGACGTGACACCCTTTCTCACTTGCCCAGTAGCCATTTCAGTCCCTGTAGATTTACCAACCCAGCAAGTGACACTCCCCTCTGGAGTGTCACCCAGTGTGGTCCACACCCCGCTAGTGACACCTCTGGGAATGCCCTTACTCACTTTAAATATCACCATTTTTAAATTATTAAAGTTGAATCACTTTAAATATTATCATGGCAGCTGATGGCATGGCCAGCACTCATGGAAGTGTCCATGGGATAGGGTTAGCCCATGTGTAATTCCAGAGTACCCCTTCACATATTTAGCACTAGCAACCAGTGAATGCCTGAACAGGCTAGATTTATCTGAGAAACCATCGTCTGGCTCACAGATCCTTGAATTCATTTAGCGAGGCATTCTAGTTGGCCTCACATTTTCCTGGAGTCTGCTCTATTCTCATTTGAAGCAGGGTATTTGTCCGGATGGCACCACCTCTGTGAAATACTCTTCCCTCCAGGGGCAGCTTATGGATCAAGCTGGCAGCTTGCATCTCATAGAAAAATGTTGCGGGAAGGTTAATAAGCCACCTGTGAATCCTTCTGATCTCAGATATGCCCCAACAAGTCTTATTTTTAGGCACATGTTGAAGACTTAAGAGTTTTTCCAACTCTTCCCAGTGTAAGTCAGCTTTGCACTTTGTTTTATGGTTAATATCTTATAACCTGTTTCTTATACAGTATATTGCTTTGTATGGTATGCTTTATTACTGCTGTATCATGATTTGAAATCTTCAGGTATAAGGTGTTCATCAGTATTTTTTAGATAGACAGACATATAGACAGACAAACAGACAAATAGCAATTGTCCTGGGCTGTTGAAATTCCATTTGAATCTCAAATAATTGGTTTCAATCTTTGTTTTCTTTATTCTGTCACCAAAACAAAAATGCTTACATTGTGAATGTTTCTTTAATTCACAAATGGAAAAACATAGATATTGGACTTCATCTACGTATTGGACTTCATCTCCCATAATCCTTTACCATAGGCTATCCTAACTAGTGGTGCTCAGAGTTGCAGCCTAAAAACAACATCTGGATGGCCACCCCTGCTTTAATTAAATGTGAGAAGAGGGCAAATAGAAAAGTCTGTTTTGGCATGAAATATTCAGGATCACTGTCAATGAAATAATAAGATAAGGCACAGCCCAAGTGGAAATAAACGATCTCATCCTTTTTGGTTTGAATCCGAAAGGTAGCAATGCTGCATGTTTTCCAAAGTACGGGTGGAGAGAGTTGTTGAGCTAAAATCAGGATAAAGTTCATTTGCCACTGTGAGCAATGGATGAAGAGAGCCCCCCCCCCCCCCAATTCACAGACATTTCCTAGGTTCTGGCACCAGCTCCAACATTAATTTCACCCTTTAATTTGATTTCTTGGAGCTGTGTAAAGAGAGGTGGGGCATAGGGAGAAGACCAGGGGGATAAGGGAGAGGGCATCTGACATTCTCCCTTAGAATGCAGCAAGGCTCTTGATCAGTGAGGGGTGGGATAAGTGGTTGCTATGGCAATATATTCCCAAATACTCACACACACACACACACACACACACACGACAAAGAAGGAATCCAATGGCCTATATGGGGTGTCAAATTTCAGCAAAACTCCACACAAGTCACTTCCATTTCATCATTCAAAAAAGGAAGTCGAGAAAATGCTAGCCTTAAGTAGGTCATATTTTCTTACCCGAGCAGAAGCTAATGTAGTCTTGCTTGGAATGGCTTAGCCACCCAAGAAGAATTTAGTTAAGAGGTGTCCTCTGTATCGGAATTGGCGTAATGTTCCTTCCTCAGCTTGAGAGAAATAGAGAAGGCCAGAGTGGAGGGCAATGGGGGTTGGGGCAAAGAATTTGGAACAGTTTTGCTCAGTGGCAATATCAGAACAGCAGTTGAAGAGAAGACAATGACGTCGCTCCCAGAAGCAGCCACAGCTGTACACACATTGAGCACATTTGCAGGATAGAAAGGAGCAAAAAAAAAAAAGACAAAAATATGCACCGGGAGGAGGAGAGGAAGACTGAGACTTCTATTTTCTGAAGAGCAGTATCTCATACAGAAGGCAGGGAAAGGTTTTATAATGTAAAGTCAAACAGGAGGAATGTTCTGAGGTCAAATACAGTGTGTTAATATTACGTGAATCGCCTTATAGGGTTTTTGTTTTTTGTTTTTAGCCAGGACATAAAGTACTTTTTCTCCTCAGGAAATGTATTACTGCATGACACTCTTACAGTGCTGTTACTCCATTTTAACTGCTCTGGCTGCCTCCTGTGGCATTCTGGGATTTGCAGTTTAGGGGAAAGCATTTAGAATTCTCAGCCAGTGAATTCTTAGGCCTCAATGAACTACAAACCCCAGAATGCTACAGGAGGCAGCCAGAGTAGTAAAAGTGGAATAGCAGCACTGTAAGAGTGTAGTGCAGTAATCTCTTTTGTGCAACTCTGAAGGGATTTTCCAGGGAACTACGGTATATCACTGAAAGCATTTACATTTACTATGTTTCCCCCCATCCTTTCCCTCCTCTCCTCATCAGAACTGTTCACTCTTTGGGGGATGATGGCTATGATACCAAGCAGTAAGTGCAATAGAAAACAAAGGACAGGAGGGAGGGAGGAGCAGGAAGATCAAGCCTGAAGCACTGTAGCTTGTATTGTAGAAGCGTACATAGAGAAGAAGACAGGCCAGCTTCTGTAAAGAAGATGGGGGAAGAACAGACATGTGGAGAAAGTGCATTGAGAGTGATCCATATGAGATGAGAGAGGCACAGAGGAGTAGACAAGGCACACAGAAGGAAGAATAGATGAAACAGAATTATTGGATTAAAAAAAAGTACAAGGAGACTGAGAGAGAACCTAAGAGGGAGGGAAAGTGGAGAGATGAGGGGAAAAAGGCCACCCACAATAAACTGGAGAAGGACGCCAGAGAGAAGGAGGCACTGAGAGTAACAGAAGAGTCAGTGGAGATGAAAGGAAATGAGAAAATGTGATAGGGCTTTAGCACATGCAGCTTTTAACTGCAATTTCCCTGGGAGGGAAACAGCATTGGCAACATAGATCACATGATGCCACTTCCCTCTTGTAGCTGTCCATCTATTTTCATTCATGGGAGAAACCCGTGAATGAGCTTCCAATAGCATGATGCCCTGGGTGTGGAAAGCCATTTCTGGGCCAGTCACATTATTTGGCAGTTATAGTGTCATTGTCTCCTTCTCCCCCTTTACCCAACCCCCTTGCTATTTTTTTTAAATCTCCCCTTTTTGTCACACAATTCCGGAGCTTTGCAGCATCAAGGTTTCTTATTAAAAAATTTAAAACATTAAATTGGGGCTGCAGAGCTCCAAAATAGTGCAAGAAAAGTTTTTTTAAAATAAAGGCATGCCAGGGAGGGAGGGCAGAGTTAAGGGAGAGGACAAGAAGGGAGTGTGATGGAGGCAGCAATCCCCAGTTGTGTAAAAGAAAACTGATAAAAGTTGTACACTGCTGCCCCCCCCCCCCCCATGATTGCAGCGAGAAAGGGACTGGTGTGATAAAGCCCATAGAGAGAAAGAAGTCTGGAAGAAGTGGGGGAGAGGAAATGGAGTAGCTGGGGAGAAAGAGAGAGAGGAAGGGATCTATTCGATCAGGGATCATTTGGGATCTAACAATATATAAGCAATTTCCAACAATTCAGTAAGTGTGCTTTTGGCCCAAATAGAAAGCACTAATTCATTTTTTAAAAAATTGTTGCAGATAGATAGGCCCAACATGGAAGTTTTAAAATGAAATATTTTAAATTTTTTCCCTAATGAAGAGATTTACTTTTATTATACAGTCGGCCCTCTGTATCCATGGATTCTGCACCCACAGATTCAACCATCCACAGCTTGAAAATAGCTTTAAAAATTCCAAAATGCAAACCTTAATTTTGACATTTTATATAAGGGACACCATTTTACTACCCATTGTATATAATGGGACTTGGCCTTCCATGGATTTTGGTATCCACGGCGGGGTCCTGGAATCAAACCTTAGTAGAAACCAAAGGCCCACTGTATTAAGTTAGGATTTTGAGGTCTCCAGTGTAGTGATAATTATTCCAAATGTAGCTCACTTACTCCAAATGGGGATTAAACATTTATACAGCCAGTTTAAGATATCGTGTGTGTCTGTGTGTCTGTGTCTGTGTCTGTGTACATGCCTGATCCTATGCAACCTAGTAAAACTTTATTGTTGAAGAACAGGCTTGGCCCTACAACCAAGTAGATTGAGGAAATCACCTCGAATGACAGATATGATGAGGTGGCAATGACAGCACCCCAACCACTCCTTCCAAACTCCCCGCCCTTACCCTTCGAAACATTCACACTACACAAATATAGTGCTATGATTCCACTTTAACTGACATGGTTCCATCCTATGGAAGCCTGAGACTTGTAGTTTGGTGAGGGAGTAGAGCTTTTTGGCTGAGAATTCTTTATACCCTTCCGTAAGTTGCCAGTCCCAGGATTCCATGTGATGTTGCCATGGCAGTTAAAGTGGAATATACTGCTATAATTGTACAGCCTGTTATATAAAAGGCAGCTTGATCAACTCAGATGTTGCTACAACACAGACAAGAGAGCCTGATGCAGCAGCATGAGCCAGGACTTGAACCATATAATCTTCAAGTATGCCCTCTCCATTTAGGACCCTATTGTAGTGCTATGATTCTAGTTTAATTCTCAACGCAACATCCTATGGTATCCTGGGACTTGCACATTAAGGTATTTGGCATCTTCAGCTAGAGAGCTCTTGATGTGTAATAAGGCCACCACATCCCTGTAATTATACAAGTAACTAAAGAGTTAATAGTTATACCACAAAAGCCTTTTATCCCTAATCAACCTAAAATAGTAACATAAATTAGTAACATGTTTGTTATTATTTTGAAATGAATTAATTATAAGAAACTAGTTGCTTCTGGCACCCATAGATCTGTATTTAAAGAGATCAGAAATGCTGAAACAGAGTTTTTGATACCTACAGTGAGAGCCAAGAGGAAATGCTTTTGGAGCAGCTTACCCTAACCTGAGAATTCATCAGTGAATGGAAGGGGGATGGCTTGATTGTATATTCATATCTTCAGTCTTCATTTGGACTTATCTGAGCACTCTTGGCCTTCCCTATCTTATGGCAATGAGTCTCAGACATTAATAATGAATAGGGGCCAGTTTTAAATATATTGCCTGTTGCAGGCATTAAGATTCTCTTGTGCCTCTATTATTAGAATGGGAAACAGCATGGCATGGATAATTTACTTCCGTTCATTATTTTTAATATGTCTGCCACAGCCCTTATGCTTGGCTCAGTAAATTAGATATCCACTACTACTTTCATTCTGGCTTCATCTTGGGAGCTTTCTGCATTGGAAACACATGTCTCTTGCTTTGTCTTTTGGCATTTCCAAATCTGCTTGTCTGTAGCTGCTGTTGTTTTTGTTACAAGTGTTGTAAATGAGTGTGTGAGTTGCAGTGTCTGGTTTTGGTTTTAGAGGTGTTTGGGATCTGATATGCTATTGTTGTAGGGAATGAAAAATATTAGAGATTATAATGAATGGCATTTTCTTATTTGTTAGTGTTGTGTGCACCTTCCAGTCATTTCTGATTTATAGTGACCCTAAGGCAACCCTGTCACAAGTTTTCTAGGGCTGAGAGTGTGTGACGTGCTCAAAGTCACCTAGTGGATTTCCATGTCTGAGTGAGGAATCAAACCCTGGTCTCGAGGACCATAATCCAATGCTCAAACCACTTCACTATTCAGATTATCTTTTTGTTTACTGAACAGCAAATATATTCAACAGGATACCTAGCCTACATCCATCTCAATGTGTTCAGACTTTTAAAAAGGGTTCAGAGTATCTGCTCTTAGATTTAATTATTTCATGTATCTTTGGACTGGAATCTCAATAAAGCACACAAGCCTGTAGTCTATTTTTTTTATTCTCATTTTGGAAAGGTTACTTTTGGTGAATACAAGTTTGGCACACTGTCCACTGTTGGACACATTCAGGACAGAAGCTAGTTTTCAAAATATCCCCATCAAAAGAATAGTTAATAATATAGGAAATTAAATAGGTCTTTCTGTTCAAGTTAACTTCCTTTGTTTTGAAGCTAGAATCTTAATCTCTTTAGAGGAAGGGTGTGATTCAGATTCAACTACAGTAAAATAAGTTCAAAGTTCAACTACAGTAAAATAAGTGCAAAGGCAGGTCTGATGCTGAGCATAAAAAAACAAAATAATGACCACAGAAGCAACACACAAATTCAATCTAGACAATGGGGAAATTGAAATAGTTAAAGAATTCCCATATCTAGGATCAAACATTGATCAGAATGGAGACTGTAGTCAAGAAATAAGAGGAAGACTAGTAATGGGAAGGGCAGCTATGAAAGAACTGGAAAAGATACTGAAGAGCAAAGACATACAACTGAGCACTAAAGTCAAAATCGTTCAGGCCACTGTATTCCCAATTACTATATATGGATTCAAGAGCTAGACAGTGAAGGAGTAAGACAGAAAGAAAATCAACTCATTTGAAATGTGGCACTGGAAAAGAGTACTTATGATACCATGGACATCCAAGAAGACAGACAAATGGGTTCTTGAACAGATCAGTCCAGACTCTCCTTGGAAGCAAAGATGATAAAGTTGAGACTATTGTACTTTGAGAAAACATCAATCACTAGATAAAACAATAATGCTAGGAAAGGTAGAAGGTAGAAGAAAGAGAGGAAGACCACAGACCAGATGGATAGACTCAATCAGGGGGGTTATGGGGAAGGGGGTGCAGGATCTGGGCAAGGCAGTGGAAGATAGGGATTCTTTGACATGTCTCATCCACAGGGTCACCGTGACTCGGAACCGACTCAAGGGCAGCTAACAACAACAACAAGATAAGTTCTGACTGGGGAAGAGAGAAAAAGATAAGATCTCTTTCCCTGAATGAGTGGGGAATGAGATGGTTAAATGTTACAGTCCAGAGCATGGAAGATCTTCTTACTAATAGAAATTGGAGAGAAGACATCATTAAAACTTTTATACTCAGTATTATAACCCTCCATTGGCAGTGGCACAAAGAGACTTTAAACATGTGGATCCTAAACTTCAATGTAGGGTTAGTCTGTTCTAGGAAGGCTATATGACATGGTATTTCTGAACATGTAGTTTGACTTTCAATGCCTTCCAAATATGTGATATATACATATGACATGCATGTAATCAAATTCCAGATTGTCTCTTCTGTGGCCTATTAATTATGTCATGGTGGATATGACCATATTTGTATAGTACATTACTGACTCTGAAAAAACCATGAACAAAATCATGGCCCTTGAAGATGACTTGGAAGCTGCAACTGGGGCAGAATGCAGCAGTAAAAGTGATGACCAGAACATCTTGTAGAAATCATACACCAGTCTTAAAAGAATTGCACCACCTGCCAGTACATTTGAATACTAGCTTCTATGATCACATTTAAAGCCCTAAACATATTGGAACCTGAAGGAGCACCTTCCCTATTTACATCTGCTCAAAGACTCAAAGATCTGGAGTATTTGCCTTTCATTACCCTCCAAATAGGTGATTAAGGCTGCAGCCACACTGCAAAAATAATCCAGTTTGAAAAACTTTAACTGCTGGGGCTCAAAGCTATGGAATTCTGGGAACTGTAATTTTATGAGACATTTAGTCTTTTCTGTCAGAGAGCTCTGGTGCTACAACAAACCACTGTTCAGGGCTGTGGTAGTATAAAGACTCAGCCTAGCATTGGTCTGCATGTAAAATTATTACAGTCTGATCTACATATGTGTGGCGGATCCATTCTGGATCCCCTGTGGATAACCCCCCCCCAAAGGACCTCCTGTTCTCCCAAATGGCAGTGGCCATTGGAGACAATGGGGCTTACTGTCCGCGGACGCTCAGATCTGTGGATGGCAATCCTGTGGATATGGAGGTCCGACTGTAGTAATTTTTCATGCAGGCTGATATACTACTGAGTCTTTATACTACCACAGCCCTGAACAAACTCTAAACATCTTTTGCCCATTCCCATATAGCTATTCCATACCTTGTGAGGAGCAGTCAGGATTAGAGAAGAATCTGGCTATGTCCTTGTAGTGAAATACAAAATTACATGAGTGCTGAGATCTCCTGAGGTACTTAGTGATGCTGTAATAATTTCACATCAACTACAGGGACATAGCTAGCTCCTTCTTTGATCCTTCCTACCCTCTATGAGGCACAGAATGACTATGGGGCAGGGAGTAGAGATTCATAAGCTGTATAGTATGCCTGGGTATGCTTTGGGTGCTGCAGAGGTAAGAAGGGAATACCAACCTCCACAACATCCCTAAATGGACATGTACAGGTGTAAGGGAACCATGTATATGCATGCACTTCAACTGACACAATTAACACAAAGACTAAATGTATTTTTAAAGATAATCTTTTGTATAGGAACAAAGTATTTCAGAATACTGTGAGAAGCAAATGAAACAGCCTGAAGTATTGTGTAACTGGCAAAATGTTACTTGGATTTTTTAAAGTAAAGTGGGACATATATGTACAATTACCGTGGGACTCCTGAAACATATACCCCATCTAGAAAAGCTTTACATTGAGTTTATTTTATGTTGCTCTGAGATCTTTCATTATAGGGTAGAATATAAATATTTTAAAATAAAAATAAAAATAGGTCTATCCAGAAATAAGCTCCACTGAGTTCAATGGGACTTACTCCCAAGTAAGTGACTATAAAATTGCAGCCTGAAGCACATGCAACAAAACCTTCTTTGGCTATTTACTTTTGAAGCTTTGGAAATGAAGAATATGGTTGTGTGCCCAGTGTCTGATTGTAAAGCGAGCCAGATGTAGAAAGATTGAAATAAATTTTCCTGGAGCACAAATAATTTTAAAAAGCCATTCATTTCAGTAAAGTCTATTTCTTTGCCAAATTCTAATATATTTCCAGCTGGTTTGGCTACAGTTTTGCTCTAAAGAAAATTGAAGATTTTGTTAATAAGGCAAAACGTATTTATTTCACTTTCCTTTGGCTCTTTCGGGGGGGGGGGGGAATGGCTGATTTATATTTGCTCAAGCTTTCAAGTAAATTTCACATCTAAACAGAGCCTAAGTTTAAAAAACTGTTGCTTGAGAGGTGCAAGTTACAAATGACTAGAAATGACATAACAAAGTAGGCAAATCTGTCTGCCACTTCAAAATATAGGTTTCTCTGAGACAAGCTAGATCAGGGGTAGGCAACCTTTTTGAGCCGGGGGCTGGGTTGCTGTCCCTCAGACAATTGGAGGGCCAAAGTGACAAAAATAAATAAATAAATAAAAATTAAAAATGAAAAAAAATTTAAAAAAATTAAAAATATCATGCACACTCTCTCAGCCCCAGGAAAGCCATGGCAAAACCCCTGTGGAGATTTTGCCAAGAAAAACCCCAAGAACAAGTAATAACAACAATAATCAATATCATCATGGCGGGCAGTGGCGGCGGCGGTGGCAGGACCGGCCTAGGGCCAGTCCAAAGGCCTCGGGGGGCCGCATCCGGCCCCCGGGCCTTAGGTTGCCTACCCCTGAGCTAGATACTCTTCAGACTTACATGCATGTTGGTGGCTGAACAGTTCATTTGTAAAAAGTTGGCCATTTGATTGTTCTAAACTAAGAGTTGTTTCCACTTGGCTGCACAATAAATTAATTCCTCCCATTATATGATATTCTGTATCCTATTTTTAAACACCCAATGTCACCCAATGAATGGAAAATCCAAATAATGGTTCAAATCCTATAATGGTTCACTCTTGCTCTCACACTTTCTTTTGTTGTCCAAGCTGTTGTGTTTTTCCACTGTATGCATGTGCTCTGTGCTACCCAATCACATAGTATGGCTTGCAATTGTTTGGATCTGATCATGGTACAGTGTACTTGTGTAAAAATTTTGTGCTTGTACGGTCAGTAAAGCGTTTGTGCTTACAGTACTGTATGTAGTGCTTCTGCTTTCAAAATGCTTTGTGTTGAATGGCCCCAAAGTGCAAGAGTGGTGATGCTGGTCATCTGGATATGTCTAAAAGAAGGCATAAAGTGCTTTCTTTAAGTGAGATGTTAAAAGTTTTCAACTTTGGATTGGATTTGGAGAGCAAATAATGGCTACAAAGCCTTCTTTCTCTTGGATTCTAAAATTCTATCCAGTTTCAGAGACTCCTCTTCAAGCTGCATACTCATCTCAATACCTGTGTCATTCATCTGAATGAAAACAATAGGGTTCACTACTGTCCATGAATTTCACTATCTGTGACAAGTCCAGGAACGTATCCCTTGTGGATACAAAGGACCTACTGTACTGGCTCCTTTCCCCTGTAAATGGACTTCAGCTCCCTAAATCTGTTGAGATAATTGGCTGAGATCCATATCAGGAAATATATTGCAAAGTTCCATTATGGTAGAACTATGATTCATCTCCCTTTCTGCAGGACACACCTTCCTCCTGCAACACCCCACCTCTACAGCCATTTAGAGACCAGTGGAAAGCAGGGAGTGACTGAGATAGAGAATTCCAAACTCTGTGATGACTAAAAAACAACATCATGCATCATTATAAGAATGCCAACCATATATTTTTCTATAATAAATAAAACCGAGTATGTACAGGTTTTTTTCCAAACCCGTATTGCTGAAAAGTACAGTTTCAGCTGTAATCCTTAGGATATTAGAACCACATCAGTCTAGTGGCTAGAATTTATTTCTTCTCAAAAGAATAATCAGATATAATTTTCAAAGAATGTACATCAAGTTTGGAATCATGAGACCCTATCCAGGTCCTTTGCACTGCAACTCCCAGCAGCCCTATCAAGAAATAGAAAATATTGGTTACCAAACAACTTCTGGAAGGACCACCCTGATTTAAACAAATTGGTATACTGGTACAAATTCATTGGAACAAGGAGCAGCCCATGAATGACAATGGACAGGGTAAGATCTATTGTCTAAAATCTAATATGGCTTTCTGTAGGGGAAGGAGGAAAGAGAAGATGACCAGTGAAAGATTAGGGTAGAAATTTCCAAACTTTGGAAGCTCAAGGACCTTGCATCCCACTTGGTTTCTGCTCTTGTCAGGGAGGAGGAGGCTTTCAGCAGAGAAGCTGAACAAGCTGGCAAAAGGGATACAACATGAACTGTTCATCTTCTGCCAGCCTGTTGCATTCCATTATTGACTGTGAACTATATTTGAGTTAATATCAGCAACCAGTTGCATGGGAAATTACTGGGTTGGACACAGTAGATCTCATTCTAATGCTTCTAAGATGGATGACCACACCACCAATTTTTGCCTTTGCAACAGCCCACACCATGGATTTTGGCTACTTCTGGTTGCAACATCTGGTTTTAGGTACAGCTGTTTTCTCCTGTTTTGGGAGTGTGTGGAAGTTAAGTTTTGTTAGCTATTCAGCTGGCAAGCAAAACTGAAGAGTAACCAACCTGTCTGCCCTATACATTCAATCTGGCACAATAAAGTAAATATAGGGGGGTTGCAGACTGCCAGAAATAGTGCAAATTGAGTCCACTTTAAGGGTTAGGGTTAGGGTTAGGGAATCATGGGAACTGTATTTTATTGTGGCACCAGAGCTCTCTGACAGAGAAGGCTCAATGTCTCAGAAAAAAAAACAATTCCCATGATTCCCTAGCACTAACCCTAACCCTAAAAGTGGACTCAATTTGCACTATTTCTGGCAGTCTGCAACCCCCCATCATCTCCTTTAGTAAAAGTATAGAAAGCATTTTGCCCATGACCTTTTCATGTGTACAGCAACAGAGGTTGGAGAAAGGAAAGAAATTAATGTGTTTCGGTCTATTGTATCAGCTCCTGTGGAGCAAAGGTGGCTATTATTTATAAAGAAAGCAAGAGGATGGATTAAACCAAAGAAAGAAGAAGGGAGATCAAAGCAACTAACAAATAGTAAACAACTCAATCCTGCCCTCTGATGCTTGCAAACATTGTTGCCTCTCTCTAATACAGGTTACAGAAACAATTTGGATGATGCCAAAAACAAAACAAACAAACAAACCTGCAACCATATACCACCTCTGATTTCTTCTTTCCTGCTACCACATAATGAAAGAACTGATGATGTGACATCATCTCACTCCAGGTTTCTCTGACCATACCTCCTTTCATTCAAGTCTAGCTCAAGACATATAGGTGCACGAGGTGAAGAACAAGATCTCGCTACACATCTCACCAGAATCCCACCTCCAGAAGCTGAACAGACTAGTAGAATAATTTCAATTTCACATTGGTGTTGGGACTGCAATCACTCTATAATGGCAGCAAGCTAGTTTAGAAGATGCAGGGCCTGGAGCACACAGCTCTGTCTTTTAGGAGAGCTGAACAGCCACAGACCTGTCATTGTTGTCCTGGTAGAACACCCAGCATCTGCTACATAAGGCGTCTGTCTTCTTCTGTCTAATGTAGGGCCGGCCTTGCATTTGCTACATCAGGGGTAGGCAACCTTTTTGAGCCGGGGGCTGGGTTGCTGTCCCTCAGACAATTGGGGGGGGCGAAGCACCAAAAATAAACAAATAAAAATTAAAAAATTAATATATTTTTTAAAAAATTAAAAAATATGCATGCACACTCTCTCAGCCCCAGAAAAGCCATGGCAAAACCCCTGTGGAGATTTTGCCAAGAAAACCCCAAGAACAAGTAATAACAACAATAATCAATATCATCATGGTGGGTGGTGGTGGCGGCGGCAGGACCGGCCTGGGGCCGGTCCAAAGGCCTCGGGGGGCCGCATCCAGTCCCAGGAGGAACTAACAAGGGGCTTCTGGTTTCAGAAAGAAAGCCCATCTCTGGTAATGGGCAATTCTACCTGAAAAATCTTAAAAACATTTACAGTTTATTAGAACCAATAGTCAGATCAGACTTCTGATTCCATTAAGAACAGTGCCCCCATTCTGCAGATCTGTAAAGAACAGGGAAAACTCATTATGCTATATAAAAGCTGGAGAGCTAACACATGGCCCTTGGCAAAAAAAATGTTACTGGAGTGTCCACAAGTGATCTTAGAGGAGACAATTATGAAAGGGGGGGCATCATCCCATGTTGTATTTGTAACTCAAAATACAAAAGTCAGAGGGAATACATCAGCTAAAATAAAAAGAGAGAAATTACATTGCTAATGACAAAACACAGACAATTTCTTTATTACACTTTAATGACAAGTGATAGATTTGTCACTCTACAGAACAGATTAATTCAAACCAATTGTCCAGATCTTTACACTTTAAATTGCTGTCACAAATCATTAGAAGCAGTTAAGTTGCTCACATTGTAGATCTTTCTTATGGGAAATGTATTTTCCCCCATTCCTAAATTATCTATGAGCTGATTGTGTAGTTATATATGTAGTTCACAGTTGCTTAACAAATATGGCTAAAACCCAAACATATTTTTACACATAGCTTATTTGCAAATTTATTTGTATTTGATGAAGTAAGTGAAAACTTATGCCAAACTAAGTTAGCCTTTAAGATGTTGGGTAAAGATAAAGGTAGTCCCTTGTCATGAATATCTAGTCATAACCAACAGTAGGGGGCGGTGCTTATCTCTGTTATTAGCTGGAGAGGACTGAGTCCTGATTGCTGTCACCTGTGCAGCCCTCACCAAAGCCTCTGCCTGCAGTGAAAACTGTGGGGATGCCGGCGGGTTTAAAACCCTGCCTGAGGAAGATCTGTCCCCCAGCAACACAGCGGCGATGGTGGCGATCGGGGGCTAGAGAGAACTGAGTCCTGATTGCTGTCACCTGTGCAGCCCTCACCAAAGCCTCTGCCTGCAGTGAAAACTGTGGGGATGCCGACAGGTTTAAAACCCTGCCTGAGGAAGATCTGTCCCCCAGCAACACAGTGGTGACGGTGGTGATTGGGGGCTGGAGAGGACTGAGTCCTGATTGCTGTCACCTGTGCAGCCCTCACCGAAGCCTGGAGGACTTGGCAGCCCCAATTGCCATCACCTGGGGAGGCCTTGGAGGACCATCCTCCCCCGCAGCCTCTTTTCCATCTATGCAGCCGCTGCTTAGATTAGGGTCTGGAATCAGTTGGCTACTCATCTCTCCCTCCGCATTGCAGAGCTGACTATAGTGTGGGAGCGGATATTCAGGTTGTGTGGGGGCAGGGAAGGTATGGTGGTAACAGAGCCATCAAATGTTACAAAGGAAGGAGGGATCGATATTTAATATCTATCCCTCCTTCAGTTTGCTCTGTTTCCTAGGATAACTTGGAGAGCATGCCAACCATATCACTGACCCTCAACCTGCTCCTTTGCAATGCCAGGTCGGTCAAAAACAAGACCCATATCATTCACGATCTCTTAGTGGATGAGGCGGCTGACCTGGCATGCTTTACTGAGACCTGGCTGGGGGAGGCCAGCTCTACGATATGGGCGCAGGCTCTCCCAGCTGGGTACTCAGTTAGTGAGCAGGTGAGGGAAAGTGGGCGGGGGGGCATAGCCTTGGTCCATAGGAACACCTTAACCTTGATCAGAAAGCCTGTCTGGAAAACGACCCATATCGAGTGTATGTACCTTAGCCTGAAGACCAGGGATAGTTTAGGGATTCTGTAGGTATACCGGCCACCCCGTTGCTTAACAGACTCCCTAACTGAGATGAGTGCCCTGGTTTCTGAGTTGCTGTTGCAATCGCCCAGACTTTTGGTTCTGGGTGACTTCAACATTCCACTTGAAACCAGTTTACAAGACCTAACCGGCGCGGCTCGGGAGTTCATGGATATCATGACAAACATGGGCCTATCCCAGTTGGTTGATGGGCCCACACATTGTTCTGGTCATATCCTCGATGCGGTCTTTAGTACGGAGCAGGAACATCTGTGGGCGGAGGTCAAAAAACCTCCGCATTGTCATGGACGGATCATTTTCTGATCAAGGCGGAACTAAAGGCTATTGCCTGCCCTCCCGGGGGTGGCAGACCCATTAGAATGGTCTGCCCTCGAAGGCTAATGGAACCAATTGGTTTCCAGAAAGCCTTGGAGGGTTTAATGGTTGGTAACACCAGTGATTCTGTCAAAGCCTTGGTGGATATTTGGAACACTGATCTCACCAGGGCTATTGACACAATCGCTCCCAAGCATCCTTTCCGGCCCGCTTCAAACCGTAAGCCCTGGTACACAGAGGAGCTTAGGAGGATGAAGCGTGCCGGACAATGACTAGAGTGCGAATGGCGAAGAACTAGTCTCTTATCTGACAGAACTCACCTTAGGAAGCATCTTGATTCCTATAGGGAGGCTTTACATGAAGTGCAGAAATCTTTCTGTTCTGCACGTATTGCGTCTGCAGAGTCCCGCCCGGCAGAGCTGTTTAGGGTGGTAGGGGAGCTGACGAAGGTTCCCCCTGTGCCAAACCCCCTACTTAACCCAACGACAGCCTGCTGCGAGGCATTTACTACCTACTTTGCAGATAAAATCTCTCGGATAAGAGCCGACTTGGACGCCAGTGTTTTGGCAGAATCCGTAGACGAGTCATCCAGGAACTCCGTTGATGACATTTTACTGGATCAGTTACAATCTGTGAGTACCGATGACGTGGACAAGCTGCTTGGAAGGGTGAGGAAGACGACTTGCCCCCTCGATCCTTGTCCATCATGGCTGGTCGTCCAGGGAGGGGGTGCGTTGAAGGTGTTCCTTCGGGACACTATCAACGCGTCATTCAGGGAGGGTAGTATACCATCTTGCTTAAAGGAGGCGGCGGTTAAGCCACTCCTGAAAAAACCTTCCCTGGACCCCCTGGATAGAAACAACTACAGACCAGTCTCCTTGCTTCCTTTTTTAAGAAAGGTGATCGAGAGGGCAGTTGCTTCTCAACTCCAAGCAGTCTTGGATGAAACCGATTATCTTGATCCCTTTCAAACTGGCTTCAGGACAGGATATGGAGTGGAGACTGCCATGGTTGCTCTGACCGATGACCTCCGCCTGGGCATCGACAGGGGCAGTGTGACCCTGCTGGTGCTCTTGGATCTCTCAGCGTCTTTTGACACTATAGATCATGCCATCCTCTTGGATCACGTGAGAGAGCTAGGAATTGGAGGCACTGCTTTGCAGTGGTTCCATTCCTTCCTCTCAGGCAGATCCCAGAGGGTGAGGCTCGGGGACAGTTGCTCATCTAAAATTGAGCTTAATTGTGGCATCCCTCAGGGCACCACCCTGTCCCCGATGTTATTCAACATCTACATGAAGCCGCTGGGTGAGATCATTTGGAGGCATGGAGCGCGGTGTCTTCAGTATGCTGATGACACCCAGATATATCTCTCCATGACTAGATCATCATCTCAGACTTCAGATGGCATCTCTCTTAATGACTGTCTCAGAGTGGTAATGGATTGGATGATGAAAAACAGATTGAAGTTGAATCCAGACAAAACGGAGGTACTGACAGTCACGGGCCCGAAACCAGATCTGGGAATACAATCTCCAGTCCTGGAGGGAGTCACACTCTCCTCTAAGGACTGTGTTCACATGACTAGTCTGGTGAATGCGGTGGTCAGGAGCGCCTGCTATCAGCTTCGGCTTATACACCAACTGTGCCCTTATCTGGATGTGAGGGATCTGGAAGCTGTGGTACATGCCCTGGTAACCTCACGTCTGGATTACTGCAACGCACTCTACATGGGGCTACCCTTGTGCCTAACCCAGAAACTACAACTGGTGCAGAACATGGCAGCCAGGTTAATTACAGGAACATCTAGGATGGAGCACATAGCACCAGTGCTTAAATCCCTCCACTGGCTGCTGATTAGTTTCCGGGCGCAGTACAAGGTGTTGGTTTTGACCTTTAAAGCCCTACATGGCTTGGATCCATCTTATCTTAGGGACCGCCTCTCCCCGTACGATCCCCCCCTTGCACTTCGGTCCTCTGGGAGGAATCTGCTACAGCCAATAAAAACTAGGCTGGCTCAGACCTCCCAGAGGGCCTTCTCTGCAACCGCTCCCAGACTTTGGAATGGCCTGCCGGACGAGATCCGTCTCATTACTACTCTAGCTGCTTTTAAAAGGGCAGTAAAGACAGATCTCTTCTGGCAGGCCTTCCCAGAATAACAGCTGTTTGTTGGGAGATGAGTTTTCATCTTGTTTTCATATCACTGATTCCTGTTTTATTGTTATCATTTTATTGTATTGCTGCATTTTAACTTTTCCTTAGTTTAATTTTGTTTTAAGGGGGTGGGAAGGTTGGATTGTGGGATGAGGGAATGTTTTAACTGTGTCTGTTTTAAATATTGTAACCCACCCCGATTGCTGCACAGAGGGGCGGGCTATAAATAAATTATTATTATTATTATTATTATTATTATTATTATTATTATTAAACTGAAGAGCCAGCATTGTCCAAAGATGACTCTGGGGATCATGTGGCCAGCATGACTGCACCGAACACTGTTACCTTCCCACTGAAGTGATACCTATTTATCTACTTGCATTTGCATGCTTTCGAACTGCTAGGTTGGCAGAAACTGTAACTAGTGACAGGAGTTCATGCCATCATGCAGCACTTGGACCTCGAACTGCTAACCTTCTGATCTTCTGATCAGCAGAACTGGTGTCTTAACCACTAAGCCACTATATTCCTCCCTTTATCTTTTTGATCTTTGGGAGTCCTCCAGTAAATAGCTATCAGCACCACGAAACCTGTCATCTCAATGCAATAATATTGTTTGGCATCTCTGATTAGAAGACATAAGTTCTAACATACACACAGACACACAGCATTTATGTCCTTCAGTTTGGGTAGGTCTAAGTATGATTTAAAAATGATCAAAACAAGGCTGAAACTGGGTGGAATTCTGTTGGGCATTTGTGCCCACATAAATTTCCTTTACACATGTGGATGTCCTGTTTTGGGTGCTGCAGGAGATGGTACTCCCTTCCTCCTACAGCACCCCAAGCCCAACCTCCCCCAACTTACAGAAAAGCCTTGAACCCAAACCCACAAAAGCATTCCATGCTGTGTTGCAAGCAACACTGAGACCCCTGGCAGACTCCAGTGGATCTCAGCACTGCCTTCATCATTTCACATCTGGCTATGGAAATGTAGCCACACACTTCTCTCAGCCTGCCTGCTCACCTTGGAATAGACATGTGGGGCAGCTTCAGAAACTTTTCATTAAGTTGGGGGGGGGTGTTATATGGCTCAACCTAGTGTAAGACCACATGCAGATATTTACACTCTGCTGAGGAGATACTGGACTGAGGCCATTGTATTTATAGGATTAAGCCCTAAAGCATCCAGTTTTAATCCCCAGAAAGAAATCCGGCAAGTACCAGCTGCTGTTGAAATGTACAGGAGATTCAGAACTTGGATCCATGATCCAAAGGGTCACATGTATTTCCTGATGGTGATTTTGGGTCTTTGCAGATAGAGTAGACTAGACTTCCATGCAACAATGTCAAGGGAAGGCTGCCAAGAAGCCAAGGCTCCCTATTGATCAGTATCAGATTTAAGGAAGGCTGTTGGGTGCACCAGTAGTCACTCCTAACCAGATGCACAACTGAATGACATATATACAAAAGCAACACACACACACACACCAGCCTCCTTATGATTTTTACACATCATTCCTATTGATTATCAGCTGCAAGTGACAGCCCATGAACTACCGGCAGGGAAAATATGGCTAGTGAGAGGATTATTTTAATAGACATAGGAGGAGGAAGAAAGAGAAAGAAAGTAAAACATTTCAAAATCAAATTTTCCCTGTGGATATAGTTATCTTTGCATACAGATGTACTTTCAAAGAAGAGCTAGTCGGGATTTTTCCTCTGCTGAGAGAGTTCTAATTTTCTGATTGTAGACGCACACTTGGGGAGATCACAGGTGGCTTTAGTTGTATCCATGGTCCAAGCCTGGATCATAAACTCTTCTTAATTCCAGGACAGGTCTGGGCAAATTGCTTCAGAACTTTTAAAAAGTGTCTGATCTGGCCCAGTACAGATAACACTGCCCAAGGTATTTGTAACTATTAGGATGATGCCCATCAAAATCCCTAAAAAACTATATTTACATACAAGGAAATGAGAGAGAAGTGCAAAAGCCTATCTACTCATGGATTGGTTTACAGTTGCAGGGGAACACCATTGGCTATGGCAGTTAGGGCTGATGGAAGTAGGCCAAAAACATAATTGCCCACCTAGGACATTTTTGTAGGGATTATGATCCTGAATACAAAATAAACTTGAAACATGTCTTTGTAGAAAATAAATCCAATGATGCCCCTGCCTTAGTCCATTCTGTCACTTTCACATCTTGTACTTTGATAGTTTTGCATTATCAGATATAATAATCCTGATATCATATTTACAGTTGTGATATGAAAAATAGGAACAGAACAGCCATCTCGGCCTTATATTTTATTATCATTCTTATTAACATTCTCAATGTACGGTATCCTCTGTAACTGCTTCAGTTCTTTTAAGGAAGATTGAAATGAGTTACAGGACTGTAGTCCCAAGATAAATGATAGTAAATCAAAGCAAGGCAAACAAACAAAACTCTTTGAATTACATCAAGGGACAAGGCAAGATCCTTCTTTTTTAAAAAAAAGAAAAAAAGAAAGAAAGAAAATACTATACAGCAGTTGAGCTGTATAGAAAAAGAAAGGAAAGACTATACAGCAGTTGAGCAGGAAAGTAAAATTAAACATAACAGATATGGCTCTCATTAAGGCAAGCAGCAGTAAAAACTAATTTTCCATGGATACAAATGGTTCCTTGGTCTGCAGTATAGCATGTCATTTGGGGAACTGGGTTTTATTTGTAGGGGGGGGGCAGTGTTTACCCTTGGGCAGCCTTTTATTGCTGCAGCTCTCTGAGTCTGTCAATATTTGTAAAAGAGCGTGTGCATTTCTCAAGCGACAGATAGGTGTGTATTGGATTTCCATGGTGAGAATGAAAAGAACAGCTAAGGATTACACGTAAAAAGCGGTGAGAAGACAAGTGGGGCCAGGAAAGCAGCCCCTACATCATTAAAAGAATTCCCTCATCTGGCTCCATGGCTGGAAGAGGCAGGGGTCTCTATTGACAAGCAGAGGCTTAAGTATACGTAAGCACACGTCAGGCTGTTGCTGTGTTTCATTGACAGGCAATCCCCCTGACAGGAGGCAGACTCTTTGAGCCAGGAATAGTAACCATTACATGAGTCTCCGTGGAATAGTCTTTGGAGGCAGTGCTACCAAATGGAAGCTAGAATATTCAAATATCTCCCTGGGGCAATAGGAACCAGGGAAGGAAGGAAGGAAGGAAGGAAGGAAGGAAGGAAGGAAGGAAGGAAGGAAGGAAGGAGCATCAGCAGCATCAGGAACACCACACAAATATAGCCACTTCCTTAAAGAAATTATAAATTCCTATAATATTCAGATTTCCAATATCTGATAGAACATTTAATTGAAAACTAAATTGTAAGAAGGCTTGTGTGAGTGAGTGAGTGAACAATAAAAAGCACTAAGATGACAAATATGGAGAAATTCACCAAAGATCTTCACAGGGGTAAAAAGTAGACAGTGGCTAAGAGTACATAGGACTTTGTCACACCAGCCTGATATCTTGCCCAATCCCTCCTAGTTTAAGAATGGAACTATGCCAGTTTGTCATAATTTCCTATCATACCCCCCACCCCATGATAGCACTTTGGATAGTGCTTTTCCACATTGCCACCCATTCCACTTTTGGAGTGCCCTGTACCCACTGTCTGGCCAGGCTGGTGGCACAGTGAGGGGAGGACATAGCCATAGCAGGGGGAACAGGCAACCAGAGGCAGTGGAGTGATAGTTGCATGTGTGGGCATGGCTAGTAGCAGGTGGGCTTGGGCCTTTTGCTCCTCCAGGATGGCTACAGGAGCAGTGGCACAAGCAGCCAAGAAGAGTGACTCCAGGCCAGCAACCTGCCACTCATCATCTTGGGATAGTGCTTTTAGCTCCGCCACCACAGGTCCTCTACACAGCAGCCCCACTCTTCAGGTGGAAACAAAGGGACAAGCAATCTCAGCTGCCAGTGCCTTCCTGAAGCCAGCTGCAGTATGTTAATGTGGGGAGACACAGTTGCTGCAGCCAACCACCTTCTGAAGTATCCAGGTTTGCTCCTCCCTTCCAAAGCACATTCACATACAGCAACTGGCTTTGGGAATGTATTGGCCACTGTGGTTGTTGGGAAGGGGAAGAGAGGAGCACAATCATGCTCACTCACACCACATGATTGCCTGAGAAGTAGAAACGCAGCCGAAGGGGACCTATTGCATGAAGGCAATAATGGAATAGCAGCAGGACTGAGAGCCTATTGATGGGTTTTGCCTATCAATGAAAAGGTACCCAATGATAATGAACTGAATGCAAGGCATCAGCAGGATGGACACAATGGCAGGTGATAAATACCAGCCCCAAACCCTTTTATTCTGTTGAAATTTTGCTTTTCTAGCCAGTGTGATAAAGTTCATAGTCTAAAGAAGCATGAGCTGTCAAAATATAGCTCCAAAGAGAAGAAGTCAGAAAGTGACCTTAAGACTTACATAAACAAATGCCACAGTTTCCATTTATCCCCCAATACATTCACTCTGTCTGGAGGAACCTTAAGCCTCAGATATAAGTGGTTTTATTTTTTTTTCCTATGGCTGTGTTCACACCAGTTCTTTATCCCTGGACCTTTAATAGAATCTGGTATATGAAAGAAAATGGGATACTGCCTAACAGGCTCAGGTACCCCCATATCCAGACCATTTATGCTACCTCTTTGCTTATAACCAGTCCACGGAGTGACATCAGTTGCCAGCTTCCACCTTTGTTTGTGGACTCAGCAGGTATAACATTTTCTTACAAAGTATGTAACAAACTCCAGTATTTTCCCCTTAATGAAGCTGTGGACAAATAGTCACTTGGAGGTCCACATGATTTGACAGCCAACTGAACCCCTGGAATCCCCAAGACGACCCTACTCCAAAAATTTCATTGAGAGTGAACACTAGCTAGAAGCTTCCCAGAAACACAATTCTCTAGGTGTGCTGGTGCCTGGGCTGAGTGGGCAAGCCAGGCTTGGTTTAAATTAGCCTCAGCTGCTGCTTTACTTTTGTATTTTGTAGATGCCTGGAAGATTCTTTCCATTTGATTTCCTTCTTTCCAAGAAATATATGTTTTGTTTTATTTTACTGTACAATTCAGGGAGAAAGAAGCAACTCTTCATTTTTATTTTATTTTATTTCTCCTTAATATGTATGTGTATAAAATTAGTGTGTATAAAATTAGTGAGAAGACAGAGAGGGAAATATATTGGATACTCATGCATGTGGGTCTTTTGTGTTTTGGTGAAAGACGTTATGTTCTTAATTGTGTAACTGTAAACTTGCAAGGAAGATGGCAGACAGTACTTATTTCTTTAAAAGTTCAGGAGCTTCAGAGCACTTTTGTAAAATCCCTTTGAATCCTTCAGTACGCAATCACATTTTGGGTGTTGAATTAAAATTTCTCTCTCTCTCTCTCTCTCTCTCTCTCTCTGTGGCTGGTGCCCTACTGCAGAATTTGCAGTTTGACTGCCATGGTTCCATCCTATGGATTCCTGGGATTTGTATTTGTATTTTGTTGTGCTCTTTGACAGAGAAGGCTAAATATCTTACAAAAATAGAAATCCCAGAATCCCACAGCTTTGAGCCATGGCAGTTAGAGTCGTGTAAGACTGCATCAATTCTGCATTGTAGATGCACCCCTTTCTCTTCCTTTCTTAATCTTTCTCTTTCTTTTTTCCTCCCCTGGCAAACTCCTAAACTCATAACACCCATAGGACAAGCTAGTACAATATGAGGCAAAGTTCACATTTTGGCTGGACAACCAGCAACTGTGTTGGTTCCCCTCTTTGTGTGTAGTTCAGAACTAGAGGCTTGCAAGCACATTACCATTTGCCCTAGCAGAATGACACTGCTGGATATTGGCCCAGGTATCCACCCTATAGTCAGTACTACAGGTAGGGTCTATTTTTCACAGCTAGGTAGCTGCAATTCTGAGGATTATAATTCCTAGAGGTGAAGAATAATATAGAGCTAGACTTCCTATGTAATAATAACAGAAGAAAGGTGCAAAAGCTGGGATAGAAATGAGGAAAATAAAATATACTCATCCAGGACTGAGGGAACTTGCTCCAGCTTTCTGAATTTCCTCTGGAACAAAAGATGTACCACGGGATAAATTTTCTGAGAAAGCAATTAAGCCAAGGCAGGTCACTCCATAGTTATTCCAGGGTACAGAAAAAGAGTGTTAACATCTGGAGAATATGGTTTGAAAGGTCAAGTTGAGTGGCAAGTCTAATTCCATGTGCCTTTTTACTCCTCCAAGTCCCCTGGTTACAAAGAAGTGCTAGAGAAGGAAGCAAGCCATAGAATACCATAAGCGGAGTGAGAGTCTGTTACATGTAAAGGTGATATTCCTTATAGTTTTTCCAAGACTGCTTTGCTGCTCTTTTATCTCCATTTCTTTGTGAACCTGTGCTTGGATTTCATCTTCGTTCACAATACCAACATCCTGGTACTGATTAGCTCTATTCTTTATTGCTTCTTTCTACAGAAATATAATCAGAAAAAGTACATTTAGCTACAGGGTGTACATGTATCCTAAATAGAATTAATCTTGAGCATCCGATTAATATATGCCTAATAGTATGAAAGGTAGCAAGAGGGCTTTAAATTCATTTACCAGAGTTCAAACTCTCTATTATGCAAATTCTTCTCCACTTCCTATATGTTTTTCAATTGTATCTTGGTTTTCAAATCAAATTGATCCCTATCATGTGCTTCCACTTTCTTTTTATTTACACTAAAGAATCTTCAATTGGTGCCAACCCTATGCTTCACACCAAACCAGAAATCTCTCTGTCTTCCAAGAAGAAATAATAATAATAATTTTTATTTCTATTTCCCGTATCTCCCTGCAGATTGAGGCAGGATTACATCAGTCATCCTGGATCATCCTGATCTCCCTGGTGCTTTTTCAGCCCTTCCAATTCAATTTTTTTTTTCAGAAAAAAAAGAAAGGGGGAAGCTTTCTAGTCACTGTGGGCTCTTGTAAGTAGAACTTTACATAACTTTATGGGAGACAATGAAGACATTGAAATACCGGTAGATCAAGATTTTTCATACTTTGGCTTAGTCATCAATCAGAATGGAGAATACAGTCAAGAAATCAGAGGAATTCTAAGAGCCTTATTGCATTAGAAAAGGAAGAAGAGAAGCAGCAAGATAGAAGCAGCTTTCTGCTTCCCTCCCCACATGACATCGTAGTACTTCTATTCCATTTTATGACCATCATAAAAGCATGGCTTTAATAGATACCTATTAAGTATGAATGTAGAAGAAGAATTAGAGACTAAATATGGTAGACTAATATTTTATCTGACCACAATGGCTAGAATGATATTTGCTGCAAAATGGAAACAAAAAATAATACCAGATACGGAAGATTGGATTACGAAGCTTTACGACATAATGCAAAGCGATAAATTATCGCAAATCATACAGAAAAAACCACATAAGGAATTTGAGGAAGTCTGGAATCCTTTTATTGAATATTTGAAAAGAGAAAAGAACCAACAGTCAACATTAGGTCTGGAAACAAAATAATCCTTGATTAATCTTAACAAATGAAAAACAGAAAACCCAAAAAGCAAATATATTACAGACTATTTTGTAAGAAGATACACAGCTATGAGGTGAAACATAGATATATTTAGGATACATGGGATTGAGAAAGAGAGATCTACGCATTATTTTTTTACAATCTTGTATTGTATAATCTTTATTTTCATTTTAGAAAACAATTGGAAAGATATTGGTGATGTAACATAAATGCATATACATGCAGATAGATAGATAGATAGATAGATAGATAGATAGATAGATAGATAGATAGATAATGAAAATCAGGAGAAGAAATGTAATTAATGACAAGCACAATTCAGTAGATAAGTGATGGAAGTTTATATTTGTGAGTTTATGTTCTCTTTTTCTTTTTTTCTTTTTTCTTCTTTCCCTTTTTTCTTTTCTTACATTTCGGTTTATGTGTTATTGTCTAGTTTATTTTTATATATATACGGTGTATATATATATATATATATATATATATATATATATATATATATTATTGTGTTATTATTTGTTACTACTTGCTCTGTCTGATTGCCCTATGTTTTAACTAGTTTTGATTGTTGTGTAATGTTTTTTACTCAATAAACTTTATTAATTTAAAAAAAAAAAGCATTTTTGCAGCATAACAAAAGGAATGCGTTTATGACTATCTCCCTCAGAATTAGAATGGAAGTGCTTTGAAGGTATGTAGATACTTAAACAGAAAGCCATTCTCTATTGCTGTGTCTCAGCTTGCTTTTCTAATGTGATAAGGCTCTAGGACTTGGAAGGGCAGCTTTGAAGGAACTAGACAAGATCCTAAAGTACAAATATATATACCGTAACTGAATGCTAAAGTTAGGACTGCCTATGCCATCATATTTCTAATTTCTATGTATGGTTGTAAAAGCTGGACAGTAAAGAAAATGGATATGAAGAAAATCAAGTCATTTGAAATGTGATACTGGAGAAAAGTTCTCCAGATACCGTGGGCTTAATGGGACTTGGGGTCACGTGGATTTTGCTATCCTCAGTGGGGTATGGAGTGGAACCCCCATAGATATGGAGAACCAACTATAATAGTTGCCAAGGTTCCCTGCATACACTTACTTGAAAGTGAACCCCATCGAACACAACAGGGCATACTGTACTTCTGAGCAGATATCTATAGGACTTCACTGCACATCATTCTTTTGTCACTTGACTGACCAGACAGCAAAGATGTTAACAAATTTGAACAGCAGAGTAAGATCCTAAGCAATAATAAACCTCAGTATGAGCATCAACTCAGAAAACTGAATGATGTAGAATGGTAAACTAATAACCCCTCTCTGTGCCATGACCAGTACAGCTGGTGCTACATAATCTTGACTCCTGAGCTGGTTCTAGTTTGGACAGAGGTTGGAGAAATTATATTTTGGACTATTAAAAGTTTTCCAGAACAGTAACTTTGCCCAAGCTTGGAATTTTGAGGAGCTGGGCAGGCAAAAGATCTAGAGCAAAGCACAATAAACTGAAGTAAAAACTTGCCTCAAAAGTCCTCCAGTCAAAATCTATGTCAAAAGTCCTGCACTCCAGCTTGGCACATAACACCATCATTCAGCTTCCTCACAAAATTCTGCCAAGATCTGAGAGAGCAATAGGAAGAATGAATCAGGGGTCAGAGCAAGTCCAAAATTTGCCTTGATGAGCCCTACACAAACATCCATTGTCCTGAGCTATGTAGTGCAGTCTTAGACATATTTACTCACAAGTAAGCCTTACTGAGTTTAATATGTCTCTCTGCCAGGCCAGGCAAGCATGGTTAGAACTGTAGAATAACAATGGCCAGCTACATAGATATTTTTTGAGGAGATGAAATGGCTCTGTTTCATTCTAAGAAGAAGCCCACTGTGTGATGCTATTATCCTACTTGGCGTGAGATGCCAGAATCCTTGCCAAAATTATGCAAACAGGAGGAAGGATGTTTCTATGAACATTTAAATTTCCTCCCTTGGGTTCTGATCTTCTTTACGGAACACTGCAGGAAGGGAATTTTTCTTATATACAGTTACGTTGAACTAACCCAAAAACAATTTTAAGTGGCTTTTCCTTTTGTCCAAGGGACCTCCAGAAGTGAGAAGGAAGTTATCAAGCCATCATTTTAATAGATCACTTACAATTTTGGTTTCAGACTCTAAAATTTAAATGATCCATGTTATTAAACATCATAAACTGAACTTCAAATCACGTGTTAACTTTTAAAAACAAAACAATGGCTTCTTGAGAAACACCCAGAATTAATACACTCATTAGGAAAATCCTATGCATGAGGAAACAAATAAATAATAAAATACCTAAAATCTTACAAAAGGAAAACTAGAGGTTGGAGAATGCAAAGCACTCTGCATCCTTTCTCCATATGTAGCAGTTTTTGATGGTGGAGGTACATAAATTGAAAAGAGAAGAGATTCCTTTTTGACCAGGAATGCCTAGCTATACAGATAGCAGAACTAGAACCACAAGATAATTGAGGACCACAGAATTAGCTACTCAGCTCTTTTGCAGGGCTATGGAGCAGTGCAGCAGCAACATTTTCTCCCTGATACTTCACTTCCTCTTCAACCAAGAGTCCACAGAGCTTTTGCAGGCTCTTGGAAATCAGCCAGTTAGATTGAGACTGAGGTTAGAGGGCAGTGGTAGTGAGTGAACAGCCTCCACTTAGCTCCTCTTCTGTTGTATACATTTAGCTCTCCTCATACTCATGCTGCCTTCTCACTCTCTCTCTGGTATACATTCAGTGGCAGACACCAAATAGATTCTGCAGCTTGACAGTTGAGTCAAGGAAGCTGGTATTCATCAGACAACAAGCAACTTCTCTGTTGTCTGAAAACATGCCTCCTGCCAAGCCAATCCTATTCAGCAGCACATGCCCCCACATACCCCCATTCCAACCAAGTGGTTTGTGTATTTCTTCCTCCACTCACACCAACACTTCAATGCACCAGAAACATAGCCAGCTGTACCTTCTTTTGTTGATGAAACCAGTCAACAGTAGCCCTGATGGCACAGTGTGGTTAAATGTTGGTACTGAAACCACAAGGTTATGAATTTGATCCCAGGCAGGGCTCCAAGGTTGACCTAGCTTTCCATCCCTTTGTAGATAAAATGTGTACCCAGTTCTTTGGGGGCAATTGGCTTACAGATTGTAAACTGCTTAGAGAGTGCTGAGTTCACTGATATAGAAAAGTAAATGCTAAGTGATATTTTCAAAGCATTTTGATATATTTGGAACCAAAGAGAACTTTTTCAGCAGAGTGAAAGGGAATTTTCTTTAGATCTTTTAACCTTTTTAATGTAACAAAACTGGCAATTTTCTTCATAAATGAGATTTTAAAAAAGAATGTGGAAGAAAACAAAATAGATTTGCTGAGGCAAGAGCTTTGAAATCTTTGCTGTTAAATGCCTGGATTAGGACCCCTCTATTCATCAGCCAAACTTTTAATTCATAACTGATAAGTTTTGTGTATGTTTTTCTGTCAGCTCCTCACATTTAACATTTAACTAGTTAGCTAAATGGCAAGCAGGGAAAAATATGATCTTTTACATGCTGAGAATATGGATCTACTGAATTTGCCTAATTCAAGGCAGGATGCTCCAAGGCTATGAGAATTTTGTTTTGTTTGTTTTTATATAAGCATTCTCCACACCAATGAGATGTAAAGAATTTGAGATCTTTAAAAATGCAAATGTAGAAAAAAAGGAAACTTGATGTATTTCTCCATTCTTGTTGTTCATCCACATCATGCATCCTCTATTCATGTAGAATAACATGACCGACATTGCTGCTCACATTGGATGCAGAGCCTGAGAAAGTTACATTTTTGGACACCACTGCAAGTTTTCTGCAGTTGCCAAGGCCACACTTACTCATGTAACAGATTTTCAGCATCAGTGAACTGGTCACTAGTCATATGCAACTCACACAAAAATTGTCTACAGCTACATCATCTTTTTTTTTCCCCTCCAAGAACAAAGACAAACGCCACAAAACAATTTTTTTTAAGGAATGAAATAGCTGACTACAACTCTGGAAACCAGGTTTCAAATCCTCACTCTCTCATGGATGTTAGAATATAGATGGGTTATACCAGGGGTAGGCAACCTTTCCCCTTTAAGGGCCGAGGGACTTCAGCTCCCAGAATCCCAGGAGCTATTGGCCAACATGGGACTATTGGCCAACATGGCTGAGGCTTCTGGGAGCTGAAGTCCCTCAGCCCTTAAAGGGGAAAGGTTGCCTACCCCTGGGTTATACAGTCAAAGGTGAAATGTAGAGATGTGTGTCTGGAATTTTCCTCATGAGAACAACATCTAGGCAAACAAAAACAACCCAGTCTAGGTGGCCAGAGAGTCATAACATCAGAAGTTCCTACCTGAGAAAGGCAGCAAAGAACAGATAACAGTATCCAAAACATTGTTAGGCCTGGGAAAGAAACCACGTGGTGGATGATGGACAGCAAGGGGCTGGGTTGACAAACATCATACACATAACATCCAATCAACATAAGGTTAACACCCAGAAGGTGGAGAAAGGGCAGGGCTGAGAAATCCCTTTGTCTAGAATTGTTTATATTTTCTTGCTTTCTTCCTGTTTGTGTGCGTGTTCGCAATGGGTCTAACTATGGAGTTAATTCTTGGACTATAATATGCTTTTATTGCTTTTACAATGTAACTTCTGGATCTGGAAACATGGATCTGTAACTCTTTTATTCAACCACATCAGCATGATGTGATCCTATGATGGACTGTATTTTTCTTTGCTTATTTTTACCTTTTGAAACAATAAAGCTCTACTTTTAGAAGTTTGGATTTTTCCCTGACTCTGCTGGATTTTCAAGCACACCACACCAATAAAATTCAACAATGGAAACCCACTGGGTCTTGTAGCCTCAGAGGAATGGAAAAGCAAACCCCATTTAAACAAATCTTGCCAAGAAAACCCTGTGACAAGTCAGAAATGACTTTAAGGTGTACAATAACAAAGCAGTTTTCTGTCTTGGAGGGAGAAGATGACAAACCAGTTTGGATGCATAGAGTATTCAAAGTGGTCAGTGAGCAAGAAACAGTGGCAGAAGACTCAAGTGGCCTTAAGACCAGTTCATTGATGCTGAGAATCTGTTGCACCAGTAAGTGTGGCAAGATGCATTAGGAAGAACTTCCTGACAGTAAGAGCTGTTTGATAGTGGAATATGCTGCCTCAGAGTGTGGTGGAGTCTCCATCTTTGGAGGTTTTTAAACAGAGGCTGGATGATCATCTGTCGGGGTGCTCTGATTGCATGGCAAGGATTTGAAGGCCCTTGAAGTCTCTTCCAGCTCTATGATTTTGATACATGCTGCCAATATATAGATTAAGAGTCACTTAACATGCAAGGGAAGAGGTACCTGATGTGATCATGCATATAAGTTCAATACCATGAAGCATATTTGCAAAGGTACAAATCCAAGTATTGGTTTATATAAGATCTTCATTCACTAGTTCATTCATTTAGTTTGTATCCTGCACTTCCTCTAAGGATCCATACATAATAGGTATCATCTTTAGAACAACCCTATAATGGTGCTTAGCCTGAGAGACATAGAAAATGTCTGTCCAGGGTTACCCTCCAAACTTCATGGATAAATGATGATTCCCCACTTCATAGGCGAGTAAAGCCATCCAGATGTTTCTTATTAAAGTCACATAACATACATCTGTTATACCGTGTATTATCAGTCTGACACATACAGAGATGTGCAGCTGTATCTGTGATTGGTACTGTGGGAGTAGTTTATTGTCTGTCACAACATGTAATGGCACAATTAAGCTACCGATCAATGTCATGCTCTGATTAGCCAGCATCTTTATGAGATTAGGCACAGAACCAACACTATAAAGTTAAGTGTTGAACTAGTGCAATCTAGAATTTCTAGTCCTTCCTTCTGCAACAAAACTGCAGACACCAAGGATGTAATAGCTATAAGTTCTTACCAGAAGCCAAAGAAATTCAACCTCATGTGCCTCGCTATCTTTGAAATCTTTGTTTTCCAGAAGCATTTCAGATATCAGTCCGTCACTGACATCAACCTCCTTATTAGCCAACTGAAAGCAAATGATGGCCTCTAGCCCATGCTTGCACAAACTCCTGCTTTGCATTAACCTCTGTCCTTCCAGTGCTGAACATCTGGCTTTGTTCTGGCACACACAAAATAAAGCTATAGATTCCCAAAGAGACAATCCTGGAAGGCAAAGAGAGGAAGGTAAGGGCTGCATCCGTTTCCCATGAATGCAATATTTTATTTATAAGCTCAGCTCTTTGGTTAAGTGAGCCTGAGGGGCTGAGAATCTGCATCCATAGATGCTTTTAGCTATTGTCTTGGATGTGACTGTCAGTCTTGGAATACAAGGGATTCAAGTTGACCCTTGACAAGAAAGCAGCAAATTGCCAAATGCAAACAAAAAAGGAAGCCTGTTAAAAGTTCAATCTACAGTGATTACTAATAGTGACTCGCAAGCCTCAGAAGTGGTCTATTTCTGATGTACCATTATTTCCAATGTATAGTCACAGTTACTTTGCCTGGAAGCTGTGTAGTGTGAAAAGGCAAAATAAGGCAAACAAATCTTATCATGCAATCACTGATTGAAAACTCAGAAAATATTCTTTGCAATATTATGAGAACTGTTCCAGGGGGACCATCTAAAGAATAAAGAGCATTCATGTTTGTTTTGGGAAAACTCATTGGTGTGCTAGATACAATTTAAGAAAAAACAAAACAATAGGAAATCTGTAACCGTTGGGCTGTTCTAAATATCTACATCTTATGTTCATTATCATTTTCTTGAATGAAAAAGCCAATTTGTGAATGAGTATTATGAACACTCCTGTCCTTTGAGCAAGATATAGTTTTTACACACTTGATTTTGATACATGTATCTCACCCTACTTACCATCTTTTCCCACTATACACTGAGGATAGTTTGAATTAGGGTGTAAACCTATACATAACCATCTGAGAGCAAGTTTCATTGAAATAAATGGGTCATACCTCTTGAGTAGACATGGATGAGATTGTACTCTTAGCCTCTGATAGATTCTCATTCACATCTGTACCAGGTTTATCTTTTTTTATAGATGAATAATCCATTTGTGTTTCCAGCTTGACTGTTCCATGCCTACAAAAATGCAGGTAAGTGATTTGTTAATCATGTTTATCTATGATACTGTGTTCAGAGACAGTATCCCTAGAGGTCTGGTGATAGTACAACACTCTTGGCAGCCTTGAATCTCCAGATGTTATTGGATGATGTGTAGGGTTGGAACTAGCCACCCAACTCTATATAATTACTCCCAGAGGCTTTCCAGGCCAGTCTCTGCCAGGAGAAGGAAAGCAGTTTCTGGGCAGCCATTTTGAGTGGGTGAGTGTTTAATTTAAAAAAAAACAAAAAAACACACACTTGGGAGAGTGTGTTTGCGAATTTTTCACAGACAAGGGAAACATGACACAGGTAGAAGGGAAACTGGGAACTTTATTTTAGAGCAGGGGTAGGCAACCTTTCCCCTTTAAGGGCCGAGGGACTTCAGCTCCCAGAAGCCTCAGCTATGTTGGCCAATAGTCCCATGTTGGCCAATAGCTCCTGGGATTCTGGGAGCTGAAGTCCCTCGGCCCTTAAAGGGGAAAGGTTGCCTACCCCTGTTTTAGAGCTTCTCCTCTATTTTTTCCCCCCAAAAAAGAGGATCCCAACAACTATAATCCAGTTAGTCTAACATCAATTCCAGGAAAGATTCTAGAACAGCTCATTAAAAAGAAAATCTGTGAACATCTAGAAGCCAATGCCATAATCACAAAAAGTCAACATGGATTTCTCAAAAACAAGTCATGACAGACTAATCTGATCTCTTTTTTGATAAAATTACAAGCTTACTAGATGAAGGGAGTGTGGAAGACATAGAATATCTTGATTTCAGTAAGGCTTTTGACAAACTCTCCCATGATATTCTTGCAAACAAGATAGTAAAATGTGGGCTAGACAATACAACTGTTAGGTGGATTAGTAATTGGTTGACCAACCAAATCCAAAGGGAGAGAATGACCAGTGGGGTGCCACAGGGTTCTGTCCTGGGCCCAGTGCTATTCAATACCTTTATCAATGACTTGGCTGAAAGAATAGGGGGCATGCTTCTCAAATTTGCAGATGACACTGAATTGGGAAGAATAGCTAATACCCCATAGGACAGGATGAAAATTCAAAATGACTTTAATAGATTAGAAAGCTGGTCCAAAGCTAACAAAATAAATTTCAACACAGAGAAATGTAAGGTACTGCACTTAGGGCAAAACAATGAAATGCATATATATAAGAAGGGGGACACATGGCTGAATGAGACTACATGTGAAAGGGATCTAGGAGTCCAGGTGGACCACAGGTTGAACATGAGTCAACAGTGCGATGCAGCAGCTAATAAGGCCAATGCAATTCTAGGTTGCATCAACAGAAGTATAGTGCCTAGATCAAGATAAATAATAGTGTCACTCTATTCTGCTTTAGTCAGGCCTCACCAGTTCTAGGCAAGATAATTCAAAAAGGATATTGAGAAGCTGGAAAGTGTCCAAAGGAGAGCAACAAAAATGGTGAAGGGTCTGGAAACCATGCCCAATAAGGAGAGACTTAGGGAGCTGGTTATGTTTAGCCTGGAGGAGAGATGGTTAAGAGGTGATATGATAGCCCTGTTTAAATACTGAGGATGGAGTAAGCTTGTTTTCTGCTGCTCCAGAGAATGGGACCCAGAACAATGGATGCAAGCTACAGGAAAAGAGATTCCAGCTCAACATTAGGAGGAACTTCTTGACAGTGAGAGGTATTCGACAATGGAACACACTCCCTCGGAGAGTGATGGAATCTTCTTCTTTAGAGGTCTTTAAACAGTGGCTGGATGGCCATCTGTCAGGGATGCTTTAATTTTGAGTTCCTGCATGGTAGGGGGGTGGACTGGATGGCCTTTGTGGTCTCTTCCAACTCTATGATTCTTTGATTCCATGCTTCTATGAATACAAGTCCCATACTGTAATCCAAACCATATTGGCTACAGAAAGTGAGAGCTGGGAACTGGCAATTTCTGGGGATACCAGGGAAGCTTTGGAAATTTTGCCATGTATCTTTTATACCAATCCAAGTAGAGAGAAAGACAAAACAATAGGCCAATGCTATCATCCACATATGCATTCTACATTAGCAGCTTGGGTCCCGTGCCATACATTGACAATTTTCTGCAGTACCTAGGCCATACACATGATGTATGAAACCCAGATGATGTACAGACTCTCCAACTTTAGATATCTTTAAACAGAAGCCAGATTTGCATCTTTCAGGAGTGCTTTAGTTGTGTATTCCTGCATGGTGGCAAGTTGGATTAGATCACAAACACTTTCCAACTCTCAAGATTCTGTGGTTCTAAGAAATTGGTCTCAGAGGCAGATAGACTTTCAATTATATCATAGCAAATGTAGCATTTACTGCACCATAATGAAGGCAGAAGGAAGTGAAGGATTGGAAATGAAGAAATCAGTGCTTATCTTTATCCTTATTGAACACAAAAGTCAACATTTCAAAATATCTTGCAAAACTGGAAGTGTCATTTGGAGCACAAAATGCATTTGATCAGCTTAAATTCAGTTTTGCTAAATTTTGATGGGTATTTTTTCTAAAAGACTATATTTCACTGGTGTTCTCTGTAGAGATGTTTTTATCCTCTACTAACTCTCGTTAAGACGCATCATTCTAGACATTATGGAGAAGCCCCAGGAGACCCACTGAGTCAAAGCAAAATCACAAAAAATAATCGACAGCTGAAGCATTCAGATTTAGCAGCATCACTCAACAGCTTAGTGCTTGGTTGCAGAGCTTTGGCTGACTGCAAAAATCATGTTTGTGCCAACTGGCTAAGAGCTTTATAATTCTATATTCTCAACAAAAATGATGAACATTCTCCTATAGTGTTATGTTTCTTCCCTATTCAGTGTTTACATCCCCTGCCAGAAAGTCTTTTTTAAAATATATATACTTAGGCCAAGAAAGGGAATGGTATGGCCATCCTAATGTTGTTGAACTGCAACTATCCTATTCAGGATAGTCAATGGTAAGGAATGGTGGGAGTTGAAGTTCAGCAATATCTGGAAGACTACACAATTCTCATCTCTGGCTTGGGTCAAGGGTGCAGATTTTTGGCCCTTCAGATGATGGCAGTTGACTATACTTTTTCTACTATCCCCTCAGAACAAGGAAGATGACATGAAGACCTTCTTTTGCAAGCAAAATATGTAAAAGGTTGTAGCATCTGTGCTTCCCACACTTGCCCATCATTATTTTATCCAAATACAGATGGCCTGTACTTGTGTCTTTTAAGCTATCTGCAGCCCCTCACCTATTTTTATATGTTGTCTACTAAAGTGTTAGTCCTTGTAAAGCAATCTGTTTAAGGTTTGTAAAAGTTCACATTTCAAACTCAGAAAGTAACATGGAGATAGAATAAACATGAGTAAAAACATGAGTTGCCCTGAGCTCAGAATTTGATCTCAACATAAAAGTACCTTAATTTAGTTTTGAGCATAGGATTTCTTGTTGTGTGCCGTCATGTTGTTTCTAACTTGTGGCAACCCTAAAGCTGTTAATCCAGGGCTTTCTGGGTTTGAGTATGTGTGATTCACCCAAGGTCACCCAGTGGGTTTCCATGGCTGAGTGAGGGTTTGTCTCCAGAGGCCTAGTTCAATGCTCAAGCCAGTACACAACTCTAGCTCTACAGGATTTGTACTGACCACTATTATTTAATTTAATTTTAATTTTTATTGTTTCTTTGATATTTGTTTTTTAAATAAATAGACCAAATTAAACAAGAAATGGTTTTTTTTGTGTACTATGGATAAAGAACTGGATAGTAAATATGGACTACTTCTTTAAAATATGCCAAGAGCAACGAGAATATTGTTTGCTCAAACTCCGAAATGGACTAAAGAAGCTATGATGGAAAAGTGGATTGTTAAGGTTGCTGAGTTATCCCAAATAGCCAGATTAACATGAGTTCTAAAGGTGAAGATCTTTTGAAAGATTAGAAACCATTTATGGACTTTTTCAGTAATAAGAAATCTGACAATATAGTAATCTGTGGCTATAGTTATTAATAATTTTAGTAGGGTTATTTAGTTGGATCTGTAATGATAGGATTTCCCCCCCCCCTTTTTTTTTTTTCCCCTTTTCTTTTCATTGCGGTTAGAACTGGGGTCAGAGCTTTACTGTGAATTAGTTGTATCTTCCCCTCTTTTATTCTTCTTTCTTTTCTTTCTCCCCCCAGTCTTCCTCTTCTCTCTCCAGTTTCTTTATCATTAATCATATATTATTTTGATTGTAAATTAGATTATTACTAAAAATGAATCTAAAAATATTTATTTTTAATTAATTATTTTTTATCCCAACATTTTCTGAATCCTGGGATTCAAGCTAGCTTACAAGAATTGAAACAAATATAAATAATATTCACTTCATTTCACTAAAGCATAGAAATATAATTAAACTACTATTAATAGGATTAAAAGCAATTTAAAAATATATCTCTTAGGAAGAAACAAATATGGACAATATTGCAAATTACTAAATGCCCTTTCCCCATAGGCAATTGCTTCCCAAAGGCTTTTCAAAACAAAGAAGCAGTCACCTGCTGATGGAAAGGCAACCAGGAAGGAGCCAGAATAGCAAGCTTCTGTAGGGAGTTCTAGAACCTTGGAGCAGCCAACAAGAAGGACCTTTCCTGTGTTTTAGTCTTTGAATAGTACTCAGGAGCTAGAATGTAACTGCTAGGTTAGCACCATTTCTTAGAATACACCTTGCCTGTGCTTAATTTGCGCTGTACCCAAATATAGTATTTCTGAGATTTTGGGCAGAGTTAAAGTGCTGGTATTGATCATCAAAATGTCTTATGTGGCTAGGGATCCTCCTCTCACAGTGTCTACAAACTTGAAACAATATTTCAAGGATTATAGCAGGGGTAGGCAACCTTTCCCCTTTAAGGGCCGAGGGACTTCAGCTCCCAGATCCCAGGAGCTATTGGCCAACATGGGACTATTGCCCAACATGGCTGAGGTTTCTGGGAGCTGAAGTCCCTCGGCCCTTAAAGGGGAAAGGTTGCCTACTCCTGGATTAAGGGTTAGAAATCAGATAGCTGGTGGTTAGGGTTGCCATACCACTTAGATGACCAAGTTTTAACTTGCTTCCACTTGTTTCACTCAGTGCTTGTCTGAATCATCATCTGGCCTAAATTCCAAGCTTTTGTGTGGAAGAAGCACCCAAGTCTCTGACCTTTGTAGGGGTAGGGTTATGGGACAAAATGTGCAGTTGTTCTTGTGCCCAATTGTTTTTTGAGAAGCAAGCATGCCCCTCCCTGCCTTTGAATGTCTTTGATGAATGGGTGGGGTCCCATTCTTATGATTGACATTTGTGGCTGTCCTTGTTCAGGTCCCTGTCACAACTCTGCAAGAAAGTCTAGCATTTGGAGAAAAAATTGCTGATGTTTGATTTGCAAAGCTCTTTGCAAAGTCTGCACAAAAAGTAATGAGCCACTGGTGTGAAGGAGGAGAAATGCAACAAAGCAGGGTATAGTGATTAATATTCAAGGTTCCATGGAGTCTGATATTTTTGATGATGTGCTTGATGTGGCAAAATTATGCATTTTTGTTAAATATTTACCCCCCCCCCCCCAGTTGGGGTTCTCTCACTTCCTGTTGTACTCCATACAATAGCCCTCCTTCATCCCTAGTCAACCTTTCATATCAAATTAATATTAAAAGGGATATTTGGTCACATAGCCACTGAAGGTGCCACAATGTGAGGACAATTCCCTGCCCAAATAGAGAGATCCAGCAGACTTGACTTGGAAGTGTTAGCACACATAGACAGAATATATCCTTTGAGGCTGGACTTGGCATAATCCCTTCACACAGGATGGTGGGTGACATTTATTTATTTATTTTAAAGGATTTATATCCTGCCTTTCTCCCACAATGGGATTCTGGGTGAGTGATACACTGGGTGCTTGCCAAAAGGTTGGGAATAAAAAGGCACATCCCTCTGAATTGATTGTCTTGCCATTTCCACACACCTCTGGCCATTCTTCCTCCTAGAAAAATCCACTCACATTCATGAGAAACTGCCACAGGACACATTTCCTCCTATAATTATGCCTATTTGGGACAGTCCCAATTCTGTCTTGGTTGCGTTCAGACAGGCACCCTGTCCATTTCTCCCTTGAGAATGTGCCCTTCCTTGGCACATGCAGACCCACTCAGGCCCCAGTTGCATGCTGACCCTGACTCATCCACTGCATCTCCCAAGCAGAACTCCATGCCTGAATCTGGTAAAATACTGCCCTCTGCTAAACCCTCTGAAATCACAATCAGCTATCACCTTTCACATTGTTAGTTCTTGTATGGATGTGTGAGTGAGCGTCTTCTGTGCAAGCTGATTTTCCCTTGATGTTATAAATAAAACTAAACTAATCTGGAATCTGCTGTCTGGAGATGTTTAGTTTGGAACCGTTATACATAAACTAGAATCCCATCTTTTAAGAGTTATCTGACACCCTTGTCCTGTTTCCTGTTGAACAGGAATCAATTCCTCTATTGAATACAATTGTGGGTGACCTCCTAGGACCCTAGCCTTTTGGGTTTACACAGTTTCCATTATTGCCATCTTCTACTCACCCCACCATGCCTTGCTCTGCCTTGCTTTATCTAACAGCAATGACAACACCACTGCCTTCACCTGCTTGCTTACCTATCCTCTGTCTAAAGCTGCCCTGTGCTTAATTCCCATTAGTGGAAACACAGCAGCAACATGAAGTGAAACAAGGGAGGGGAGAAGAGAATTGGAGATGCAGCTGTAAGGGATGAAGCATGGCACAGGGCAAATAAAGCAAACTGGAGGGCAAGGGAGGGAGATAGGAGGTGAAGAAGATGAGTACAAAGAACAAGAGAAGGGAGGTTTGGTGGTGGGTAAGAAATGGTAAGGAGGGAAGGGAAGCTGAAACATGCATGTAGTAAAGAAGCAATAGAGGGAAGCATGGCAAAAGTTTGAGATGAGGCAAAGGAGGGAAGAGAAATGAGATGTGCAGGGGCAAGGAGCAAGACAGGAGGGTACAGAGTGATGGAAAGTATAAGAAAGTGAATGGCACAAGGTGGAGCAAAGAGAGAATGGAAAGTGGGAGATGCAAGTGATGGAGCACAAGGAGCAAGGGAGGGGAGCATGATGTGGGGGTAAGGTGAAGTCAGGAAAGAAGAGAGATGCAGCAGTAGAATATGTGAGAGAGGTATTGTGAAAGCACAAGACAGGGAAGAGAGGAAGGGGAGAAAAAAGTCAAGTGAGACGTGGTGCAGAGGCCCAGTGTCAAATATCAGTCCTGATTCTATTGGATCTCTCTGCAGCCTTTGACACTTTAGATCATCAGATATTACTATTATGGTTGCATCATGCAGGCCTGTCTCTGTCCTGGTTTAAATCTTTTTTTGTAGGATCGTTCCTCTGCTGTTTCATTTCAGAGGGCTACGTCATCAACCTTCCATGTAATTGTAGGGATACTCAAGAATTAGTATTGAGTCCTCTTCTCTTTTCATTAAATATGCTTCCCCTTGGTCTTCTTATTTCAGAGGTGGATTTCCAATATCATATCTATGCAGAGGGTGCTCAATTTTTCCAGAGTTTTGATTCAATGGATGCTACTGTTTGGCAGTCCATCATGGACTGCATATTGAGTGTTCCTAAGTGGATGATCACTCACTGGACGTTTTCACACGGGCTTTTGGAGGACGCTAGCCGGCCTCCGTCCGGCCTCTGTCCGGCCCCACTCCGGCAAAATGTCAAATGTTTCATACGACGTCACAGCAAGCCCCGCCCCTTCTGGTGCCATCCCCGGCGCTAGCCGGTGTCAGTCCGGGGCTTGCTGCACGTGTTCACATGACATCGCAGCAAGCCCCGCCCCCTTTAGCTCTAACTCCGGCATCAGCGCCGGAGTTGTAATTCCTTTTTTTTAAAGGAATTAGGTCGCTGCCACCGGAGCCATTCCGGAGTGAGCGGAAGGCTCCATTCCGGAATGGCTCCAGGCGGATTTGGACGTTTGTGTATGAAAACGTCCACTGTCTTAAGCTGAATATGGACAAAATGGAGATCCTAGTGTTTAGCCTGACCACCCAGTAGCCCCACTTTCATGCCCTTCATTTTGTTTACAGGGTTACACCTGGCCCCTGTCACAGTTACCAGAAACCTTGGAGTCCTGTCGAATGATCATTTGTCCCTGTACCCCTTTATTGGGGCAACTGCTATAGCATGTAACGTCCATCTTCTGAACATCTGTAGGATCTGTAGGTTTTTAACTGGTGCCCTGGTGGTGCAGTGGTTAAATGCCTGTACTGCAGCCACTCACTCATAGACTACAAGGTTGCGAGTTCAATACTACCCAGGGCTCAGGCTAGACTCAGGCCTGCATCCTTCTGAGGTCACTAAAATGAATACCCAACTGTTGGGGGGCAATGAGCTTACAATTGTAAACTGCTTAGACACCCCATAGTGTGGTATGAAGTGGTATATAAATGAAGCTGTTTTGTTTTGCTGTCAAGACTGCCCATTTGCTTGTCTAGGCCTTGGTTATTTCATGCCTAAAGTATTGTAATACCCTATAGGTAGGTTTGCCTTCCTGCTCTCTTACTCCTCTGGTTTTAATGAACAGTACTGTCCAGGTTATTTTAAAATCTCCCCAAATACTCTCTTCCTCTCATAGATCCCTCCACTGGCTTTCAGTTTGGGCCAGGGGTCATTATAAGCTTTTGGTCCTAGTATTTAAGGCCCTGTGATTTACCTTCACCCCATATTTGGCAACTCAGCTAGCATGGTATGTACCATCTAGAAATTTAAGCTCTGCAGACAAAGGATTATTGGCAATTACACCAATGTGTATGGCTCTGTCAAGACTGGGAGCCTTTCAGGACCTGGCTCCATGTTTGTAGAACAGCCTTCCTTTGCACCTCTGGTTGGAGGAGGATCTGATCCAATCTTGTAAAGGGTTGAAGACCTTCCTCTTCAATTTGCTGGATTAAGTTACTGAGTGTGCATAAAAGTGGCCGAGATGGGTTGTGACTGAGGAGGATTTTGTTTGTTTTATTTTTAGCATACTAGTATATTATATTAGTATTTTACAGTGTGGTGTTTTATTGTTCACTTTTATTGTATATGTTTTGATGTACCACCCATTGGCGGAAAGGGCATTATAAATAAACATTATTATACCACAGCATTATAAGTGTCTGTACATGACAAAATATAATTACGCTACTCCTGCTGCCACTGCTGCACCAGCTCCTGCTATTTCCTCCCATTTAGGGAGGAAGGCAGGATATAAATCCAATAAATAAATAAATAAATAAATAAATCTATCTCCCTCCCCCTCAGGAATGTTTTTTACCTGGTTCCTATCTTGTTATTAATCCCCAAAACAATGATGCAAAATAGATTTGCTGAAAGGTAGTGATGGCCCAAGATCACCTGGTAAATTTCATAACCAAGCAGAGATTTGAATTTGGAACTCTGTATTCCAATCCAGCACTATAAGCATTACACTATACTAGTTTTGTTAGAAGAATGGTTGTTATCAGAATGGTTCTGAGGGTAAAACATAGTGGGAGAGAAAAAAAAGGCAATTATGAAAGTGCTAATGTTGCATAATTACAACGATTTGCAAGATATGCATAACTGCTGCCCAGATTTGAGGGTCTGGAATATGGCAACCTTACTTATGGGCTGTGTGGGGCTTCTGAAGCCAGAGTCTACCCATCACACCCCTTTTTTGTATCTGGGGGTACAATTCTCCCTTACAAAGCATGCCCCAATATTTTGTTTTATCCAAGAATTGGTTTTGCCATAAGGTGTTGGTACATCCCACAGTGGTTCAGGAGTGTGTGGGAAATGACCCTTTGACCCTGCTTTATAATATCGCTTCCAGATGCCCCTGCAATATTAGGCAACTAGATTCAGGACCTTTTTGGTGGTAGCACACACTCTGTGACATTCGCTTTTCAGGGAAACTGGCCTAAGGCTCCCTTCATACACTTTTTTATTCTCGTAGGCTTTAAGTTCTTCAATTGTTTTGCGCTTCTGCTTTATTTCATTTTATTTTAACCAACTAATTCTGGCTATTTTTTTTATTATTTATTTAGTGTATGGGAAAGTTGGTATTTTTAGCATATGGAAGAGTTGGTATTTTTATTGTGGTTTATATTATTTCTATAGAATAATATTATTTTACCCTGGAAAATGGGCTGCATAGACATTTTAAAGAAAATGGCTGTTCTTCAGGTTAATAGTCTGTCAGAACCACTGAGGAGGAGGAGGGTAGTCTAATGAATTCCACAGCAACTTCCTCGCCAATTTTCACAGCATCTCAAGAAATGGCTGAGTGAACTATGGTCTGGTCAGAAGCTATAAGATACTTAATAGTTATGCACTTGATATAAACCGGGAAGCAGCCATCCCAGAAAAGTGTCTCATGATGACAGTGGATGCTAATCCCTACCTAGTTCTGAAAGTGCAAAGGAGGTGAGAGAAGAGTACAGTATTAGAGCTTAACTGTTACAGCACTGAGAATGATGTGCATTTGCAAAAGCCCACTTCTTTCATTTTCCCAGAAACCCTGACTCAGGAAAGAGTTGGAAGGCTTTTTCCCCTCAACTCTTGAGTTTATTATTGGCCACTCCTTGCAACAGCTCCACGTCAGTTCTCTGTTTTGTGAATCTGGTGTTGCATCCATGCTTTTTTTCTGTATTTTTAAACTGATACACATTAACATTATTTAGCCAAAACGTGGCTTTCCAAGACATGTTGCTACCAGAGGTGACAGTCATTATGCCTTCCCATCTGTTTCTATGTAGTGAATCAGATTGTGTCTATAGTTGCACTCCGGGTGTCCCTTGAACACTGATGACAGGACAACATCCATATCCTCCAGCTGTGCCAGTTTGACAGAGGCAGTCCTGATTAATCCTCTGCTGTCTCACTGTTTCAAGTGATTTTAAAATGTTCCAAATTCTCTCTGATCCTTCCACGTTCTCTCTTTGCTCTCAGTTGCTTCAAACCGAGTTCAAAGTGCAAAGGTAGTCTGGAATTCTGTAATGACATGGATTAGTAAATCTAGGTAGCTGTTCCGTATTCATGCAGGCTACTTAGTCACAATTTTGACATTAGTGTTGCAAATGTAACTTTCTCTACCTTTTGTCCCCCCCACTCCAATCCAGATATCATCTGCATGACGAGGAGGAGATCAATTCTGCCAATGATCAGAGCATGGCTGAGTGATCAAACTACAAAAAAAGAAAAAGAAATTCCACCTCAACATTAGGAAGAACTTACTGACAGCAAGAGCTGTTCGACAGTGATATGTGCTACCTTGGAATGTGGTAGAGTCTCCTTCTTTGGAGATTTTTAAACAGAGGCTGGATGTTCATCTGTTGGGAGTGCTTTGATTGTGTATTCCTGCATGGCAGAATGGGATTGGACTTAATTGCCCTTCTCCCAATTCTATGATTCTATGATTCCATCAGGTTTAGGGGGTTGAGCAAGGAGAGGTTACTTAGTTTTAAGTATACCTAAGTAGCTCTTACAAAATTCACACCATAATTTACTCTCAGTTAACCCAGCAGTGAGGAGATAAAAGAAGGTGGCAGAATCTTGCCCTTCCCTGTAACCCAGCAAAGCTTGCAACCTTTGTGTTCTGGCTAGTGTGTTCTTCCTCATTAATAACTTTTGCCATCTTGGCCACACACCGATGTTGTTCAGCCACACACATCCCAGTTTTCATGTGTGAAGTATTGGAAGGCATGAGCATCTTCCATCTTGCCTTAAGGCAGCAGGTTGCCTCATTTGGGTTAAGGCAGGCTGTGTAGCCCAAGGAAGGGGAACTTCTGTCAGTTTCACCTTCTCCCATATTCAGTTTGTTTAAAAACCCAAGTTCTTTTCTTCCAACATATGAAGGAATTTGCAACTTTTGGCAAATTCTTCAAATACAGACTGAAGCAAAATTATCACCAACATGCACTGTCCAAATTGAATTTCAAACACGGGAAGGACTGTGTTAAACCCAGAGCATGGAAGCAATCAGTTACATGTAATGCAGTTACCTGTTACTAGTTACTTTTGGGGCTAGCAAGGGTATAGCAAAGATAGATTTCAAATAGATTTTAACAAGTAAAATCAAAGTGACCTTGTTGGCATAACAAGTAAGTTTCTAATTACTTTCAAATGTTACCCTTAAAAGATATTTTTATAAGTGTTTTCTAGTTTTATGCCTTCCTTTTATCCAACCTAAGCTTTTCTTTTTCAAAGTTATAATAAAAATAATGGAATGTAATAAAAAAAATCGCAGGCAGAGTTACTTGTCATCACACAGACAAATTACTTGTCATCACCATAATGGGTAATGGCATTAGGAAACAGAGTTTTAAAACAGTGTAAGAATTAATAGAATGTATTACTTTTTAAAAGTAACAATCCTGCAAGACAGTCATTGTAAAAGGAGAGGAGTATCAAAAAAGGAAGGGAGGTGGCAAGCCTAATTCAGCATCCTCAAAATCTCAGGTTCTTTCCATTCTTATTAAGAGTAAGGGGAAATTCTCAGCCTTCCATGTGTGATCAAGAGAGGTCTCCTCTAGCTTCCCCCACAACTCCCAGCATCTGCCACCTGAGGCAGCTGGCACACTCTGCCCCATGGTAGAACCAGCCCCAAGCCAGGACAATGTGGGAAGCTTCACCAATGCCTGTTTGCTTTGCAGTCTTGCAAAGTGTACATGTATCTATTCAATGGAAACAATGGTTTGTGTACATAGCTGACAACTTTATCAGGCAAGATCAGCTACATTTACTGTTGATAGATGCAGGAAGTAGAAATAAGCAACATGACACTCTGGGAAAGTTGTCCATTTGGCAGTCTCCCAGCCTGCTGTATTACTTCTGCAACCATTAGCAGTATATTAACAGTATATCTTTTTCTGTTCCACTGTTTCATCAAGGAGAATAGGGTGCCATACACAGCTCTTCCCACACTTTTATCCTCACAGCAATCCTGTGAGGTACATTAGGCTGAAAGACAGTGAAAGGCACACAATGAATTTCCAAGTGAAGTGAGGATTTGAACTGGGATCTCTCCAGCCTTAATAGGCAAGGACCCTGGTGCAGTTTTTAAGGTGGGGCAGGTCTCATCATTTGCAAGCAGGTTATTATTAATGTTTACTGTTTGCAGGTATGCCTTTACAAATGAATGTAAATAGAAGACTTTACATTAAAACGATAGCCACTGTCATCCTGTTGGAACTGGTAGCATCCTGAGTACCATGAAAACAACAGCAAGATAAGGTTCACTTAATACACTTCCAATCCTGAGGGATCTCAATGACACAGAAATCTTGGTGATCCAATTTTGACTGATCATTTTCAGGGGACTCAGCCCCACAGTGTGTGGATGGGTGCATGAATGTTGAGCCTCCTACTCCCATTTTCAGGTTCATACTAGTATAACACTGAACACTATAACCATTGTGCAATGGCTTACAACAATACATAGAAACAAGGGCACAAGTGTGTAACCGGATCAAGTTCCAAAGAAGCAACAAAGCAAGTGATGAGTGGCTTGCACAAGCTGCAAGCTTTTCCACTGGATTTGTTTGCATTCATTCCTAGGGAGAATTTTGCCCTACCCTCTGTCGCCCTGCCCTGCCTTGCCCTACCTTGCCTGGCCCTATTACCAGAAGTTCTTCCTGGTCCTTATCAGTGACTCCCAGTTACCTGCAAATGCTGTCCACCTGCATTGTGCATCTCAACCGTGTCTATCAGGGTCAGAGATTCATATTACATCACGGTTAATCTTTCAGGCTACATGAATCAAAAGAGCTATTGATACTGTGTCACTTAACACAGAGCTAACATAATCAGGCAAGCCTCCACAAGCCTGCTGACATACACAGCATTAGCAAAGAAGACAACTCATGCACCTTCAGCAAAAAAGAAGCATTCTGGAAGGCAGCTTGATTGAGAGGGTGAGACAGCAACCAAAGAAACAGAAATACCTAGGGTGGTGTGGGGTGCTCATTCCCAGATGCATTGCTGGGATATTTATAATGACAGATTATACCACAACATGGGTAGGGAGCCAACAGATTGCCACCTGTTTCATCCAAGATAGACACTCGGCCTCCAAGAGCTGTGAGACAGGCAGAAATTTACTAGTAAAGTTTTTTCTCTTGCAAGGAAAAAGCTGCACTATTTTCTGCTTCTTTTGTGCTAATGTGCCTTAAGTTGACTTTTATTTATGGTGACTTTATCCTAGGGATTTCTTGGATGATTTATTCGGAGGAGGTTCATCATTGCCCGCATCTTAGGCTGAGATAATGCAACTTGCCTAAGGCCACCCAGTGTTCCATGGCCAAGCAAGGAGCCACACCCTGGTCTCCTGAAGTCCTAGCCCACTATTCAAACCACTGCACCATGCTGGCTCACGTTTTCTGTTTATTAGGTATTTGGTAAAAGGGCAGAGTATCTCCCAGAAAACAAGAACAAAAAAATGGAAGTGGCCAGAAGTCCACTACTGCTTTTGAAAAAACAGTATTTTGCAGTATTGAATAATGAAGAGGAATTGTATGAAAATGAACCAAAACTCCTGAAGACTTCCAGGAGAAGAAGTTCACCACTTTTGGGCTAGGAAAGGCATGGTCCAGGGAGTTGAGGTTGCGAAAACAGCCTTGAGGGAGTAAGGGCCATATTTTGCCCACACCTGCATGGGAACACCAGAAGTTGCCGTGTACCAGGCAACCTAACCTACTATGTCTACTGCCAAGAGCTCTCCAGTGTCTCTGGTTGAGGTCTTTTACCTGCCACATGATCTGGGAGACACCAGGGACTGAACTCACTCAGCCTCAGAGACAGGCAATGGCAAATCTCCCCTGAATACATCTGGCCAAGAAAACCCAAGATAAAGTCACTATACGTTCAAGTTCAACAACTCCAGCACCAATAGTAGAGGATCTCAGTAGGTGCCACATTTCTCACCTTGCCATTTTATTCTTTTTGCCTTCCTTTCAGATTGTTTCAGCAGTGTGGTTTTTCCTACTTTTCAAGGTCCATATGTAATTCCCCCCTCCTTTTCTGTCCACTTCATTATTAGATTAAAGATTTATCTCAATCTGCAAATGACACTTTATTCCCAGCTGTCAGTCACTATCTTATCGCAAGCATGACCATTTGTTGTTGTTGCTGTATGCCTTCAAGTCATTTCTGATTTATGGTGACCCTAAGGCAAATCTGCCATGCATTTTTTTGGGGGGGGGGGGCAAGAGTTGTTCAAAGGAAGTTTGCCATTGCCTTCTTCTGAGGCTGAGAGCATGTGACCTGCCCACGACAGTACTGCATGGCTTTATTCATCCTTGGCTTCTTTCTGCAAAATTTGATTAAGGAAGAAGGAATCACAATGAAGTTGCTTAGGGACAAGAGGGTGCCTTCTTTGAATATGCTTGAAAGGACTGAGGAGAACAACTTGTGGATCACAGGTACCATATTGTGCTTCATAATTTACTCCTTCTTGAATAATGCTCCAGACATCTGATGAGGCTGGCTGTAGTCCATCAGACTCATGTATCTGCTTTTAAAGCAGGGATGGGCAATAGCAGCCCATTAAATGCTGTTTGTCTACAATTCCTAGAAGTACTAGCCAGCATAACCACTAGTGAGCTCTGGCAGCTGATGGCTTCCATGTCAGTGCGGTGATGAATCAGCTGCAGGTTTTAGTCTGGGGGCTTTATCACAATAGGCAAGTAAATCATAATTACAACAAGATAATAGTGTCTTCAGTTGGGCCTTAGCACATGTTGTTCATTTCTTTTGTTCTCCTGGTGGGAGATCATTTGGAAAGCATGTTTTTTTATTAACTCAAAAATCTGTTAATAACCTCCTTTCCCATTACTGTTCTGCTATGATTTCCAGTGTGATGGTTCAATTCTGCTTTAATGCCAATTTTGGGTGGGCATACTTTGGGTGTGACTTAGGTGCCCAAATGATCAGGTGAGAGAATGGGTGAAAATTTCAATTTGATTTCCTTTCAAATGGCAAAATAACTGAAAAACTTTTAAACTTTTTTCTCTATAGAAAAATAATCCATTAACAAATGATCACACCCACCCACACCAAATTGAAGTTTGTCAGAGAAGCTAAGAAGGCAACATTTTACTTACTGCCCCACCATTTTGCTTTCTTTTCCAGTGGCTTAGCCCAGCTCCACAGTCTCTCACACACAGACTCACACATGGAAATGTAAGTAGAAAAGATAAAAAAGTTTTATAGTTTAAAAAGCATTTATTTCATTAACACTGTTCCATCTTCTTGTTGGTACAGCTTGATTAATCACTGGAAGATAATAAGCAGCAGCTAGTTGATCTATCCCAAATCAGGAAGCCCCCCACCCCCAGATAAAAAGGCATATTTAAACTTAAGACAGTTTTCCTTTATATTTCTTGGGGGAGATCTGTGTGTGCACATGTGCCAAACTAGAAAAAGGGGAGGGGAAAGTCTTGGAGGAGTATTGGGTGGTGATGGGTGGACAATTCCAAGTCCCATGTCTGATATGCTTTTAACACAAATGAAGGTTGTGATCCTGTAAAGGTGTGAAAGGAAAGAGAGCAATCATGATTACATAGCATTTTTTAAAAAGCAATGCTGTTTTAGTGGGAGAAGAGCCTGGTGCAATAAAGCCCTAAATCAGGGGTAGGCAACCTTTCCCCTTTAAGGGCCGAGGGACTTCAGCTCCCAGAATCCCAGGAGCTATTGGCCAACATGGGACTATTGGCCAACATGGCTGAGGCTTCTGGGAGCTGAAGTCCCTCGGCCCTTAAAGGGGAAAGGTTGCCTACCCCTGCCCTAAATAATCTATTCAAAGTTTTGAGTATATCCTCAAAATAGGTTTAGCAATCTGAATAGCTTCTTTAAAGAGCAAATTCATCATCCCATTGACATAGGATGCCAAACAATCTCAAACTCAGAAATTTCTGAGTCCATTGGGGCTTACTCTCAAGTAAGTGTGCATACCACTTTAAGCACTATTATAAAGAAGCTGATCTTAACCTCAGTGCCTTGGACAGTGCCTTTAAAGTATGAACTGAAACCTATTTCAATCAAATTCTGTGCTCCACTGGCATGGGAGCCACCAGGTACAAGTGGTGCTGATGAATCATGGGAAGTTCAGCAATATCTGGAAGTCTAGTAGTTATCTGTCCCTGTTTTAATGTGCAATAGTACTAGTTGAGTAGGTGGGAGAGGGGGGAACAACTGTGGATGGAAAAAGTCACACTCTATTTTTTTTTATAGAGGCTTTGCCATTCTGTCCAATGGGTGGCTGCATCCAGCACTAATTAATACAGTCCCTTTCTATAGTAATTGTTTCACTAAAAATAATTGCTACTATATATTCTTATACAGTAGCACCGTGCCTTCAAGTCAATTCCCACTTATGGCAACCATATCCTAGGGTTTTCTGGGCAAGGTTTATTCAGAAGAGGTTTCCCATTGCCTAAAGCTGAAAGAGTGTGACTTTTCCTAGTTCAACCAATGGGTTTCTATGCCTGGTCTCCTGAAGTCCTAGTCCAACATTCAAACCTAAAGCTACCACATGTACTTTTCCCAGACATGTCCTATTTTTTGGGGGGGGGGGCTGGACAGATTTTTAAAATGTTCAAGGATGTTTAAAATATCCACCTGCTTGTCAATGTCACCTCTTCATCACTATCTTACTGGCTCCAGTGAGAGCTCAGCTAAGAGGAGGGACAGAGGCCAGCCTGGCAGAGCCCTCAGAGAGAGGGGCAATGAATTGGGGCCAGAGGGTGTTACCCAAAGAACATGTGAGAGGGACTGGGGGATCCCCACCAACTGTCAGTGTTACTTAAAATGCTGGGGAAAGTAGCTTTGCAAGAGACTTGGGTAATGTTTGGACCGTTTGCACCAATGTATGCCAGTACTAACTGAGAAGGACTCCAGTTCTTGGGTGAATTAAAAAAGCTTAATTAAGAAATGCATAGTGCAGTCACACACACAAGATAGCAATTCAAACAAACACAGTATACAGAACTAACCAAAATGGAAATATGGAAAGGGGGCAGCAGAGCTTTAGAGGCTTGCAGTGAGTTACAATTATCTGTCTGATAGAAGACCATGGAAAGCTGGAGTGGCTCAGACTGGGAGGTCTGAGGGCAACACAGGACATACATAGCCTTTGGGTGTGTATGTGGGCTGGGCTGTGTGTGCAGAGGTAAGGTTTTGAAACCATATTTATACCTTAAACCTAACCCTGCGCAATGGGCTATCTGACCAGATAACAAAGGCTTGGCTTGTCCCAGGAATTGACACTGGTATTCTAGATGGGCTGATGGATTTAATTTTAGTGTAACAAAAACAGTGGTTGGATCAGGACAATAACTGGGTATTTTAATTGGTTTTTTTAAAAATTGTTGTTAAAGTGTTTTTATCTTGTGATCCACCTTGGGTCCCATTTTGGAAGAAAGCTGGAATAAAACTGAAAAATAAATAAATAAATAAATCCCCTGAGATGGATGGATAGGGAAGTTTTACTGGGGACATAACAGGGGGTACTCAGAGAAAGATATTTACCCACCACTGGATATGAGCAGAAGCCAAGGCGGAACATCTTGACCAGTTGATAATCCAGTTAGATTCATTTCATGGAATGTTGCCAGATGGCAAAATATAATAATAATATAATAATAATTTTTATTTATATCCCGCCCCTCTGCCAAGCAATCGGGGCGGCGTACAACGTATAAACATCAAAACAAATACAATCAAATTCAGTCCCATCCCTCATTCCCACCCCTAAAAAACAAAACAAACAAAACAAATTAAAAAACAATTAAAAATTCACAAAGCACATCTTCAATGAATGACATTTAAACCTCGAGTTCTCTAAGGCTATAGCGGGAGAAGAAACATGACAATTGCTGTGTCACAGAAGCTGTTGTCATAGCCAGGGCAAAAGATAATAGGCGGGGCCTTCCAGTGACCACCTACAGTCCTCCACACTGCTGGTGCTGGGAAGGATGTTCCAGCAGGCTTTTATGCCTGAGTTCTCCCAGCTCTGGCTGCTTCTGAGGCCGATGCAGGGCAGCCCAGGTGTTGTCAATGGGCACAGAGAGAGTCCTCCATCTGTCCTCCACACTGCCTCAGCCGCTGCTGGTGCTGGGAAGGATGTTCCAGCAGGCTTTTATGCCTGAGTTCTCCCAGCTCTGGCTGCTTCTGAGGCCGATGCAGGGCAGCCCAGGTGTTGTCAATGGGCACAGAGAGAGTCCTCCATCTGTCCTCCACACTGCCTCAGCCGCTGCTGGTGCTGGGAAGGATGTTCCAGCAGGCTTTTATGCCTGAGTTCTCCCAGCTCTGGCTGCTTCTGAGGCCGATGCAGGGCAGCCCAGGTGTTGTCAATGGGCACAGAGAGAGTCCTCCATCTGTCCTCCACACTGCCTCAGCCGCTGCTGGTGCTGGGAAGGATGTTCCAGCAGGCTTTTATGCCTGAGTTCTCCCAGCTCTGGCTGCTTCTGAGGCCGATGCAGGGCAGCCCAGGTGTTGTCAATGGGCACAGAGAGAGTCCTCCATCTGTCCTCCACACTGCCTCAGCTCAAGATGATAATTGTCTAACTTACTTGCAGAGATATGAGGGTGGTTTGTTTGTTTGTTTTGGAGGAAACATGGGTTCAAGATGGAAATGCAATTGAATTACAGGAGTTCACTTCATATTCTGTACCAGCTCTAAAACCCACAAAATTTGGGAGAGCAATTGGAGGTCTTGCAATATTAGTGTCAATATCAATTAGTGCCATAATCCATCAACATCCATTATTAAACTCTGCTAACTTTTTAGTACTATCTATCTCCTAATTCTGTCCTGAAACTGTTTATCTCATTTGTACATATGTACCCCCGTTAAAATCTGGTGCAGATGAAAGATCTTTGTGGGAAACTCTTGATCAAATATTAGAAGAAATAGACTCTTTAATACCTAACCCTTGGATGATTGTAGGAGGTGACTTTAGTGGCTGTACTGGCACTGTCCCTCCAGGTAATATAGTGTTTGGGCTAAGTCTGGAAGATGTACCTGAAATATGCTAGAGAGCAGCAATGGATACAGTCTCTAACTGTGCTGGAAAATGTCTTTGTGAATTCATAATAAAATATAACTTATTGTTATGTAATAGGCACAGAGCAGGGAATCAAGAAGGATATTACACATATATCTCTTCCAGAGGATATTCTAGCACCATAGATTATATATTGACTTACAGTAACATCCCAATTGACAGAGATACATTTAAAATAATTCCAAGAGCTGAGAGTGATCATTTTTCCTTGGACCTCTCACTCCCACAAATGGTCACTAATGCTGCATTAAGAGTAATAGATCAATCTCAGCATTTGATACATGGTAGCAGAAGGTTAAAATGAAATGGAGGAAGAAGGAAGAAGGAAAGAAGGGGGGAGTAAAAGATGTATTTGGTGGAAAAAGAATGTACATGAGTGTAAGATGATATGTTTTATTGACTCATTTATTGATTGTATGGCAATTTGACGTTTTGTACAGTAAAGGTTAATTTAAAAAAATGTAAAAATGGAACAGACAACTCCAAGAAATGATTAGTAAGATCTTAGACTCCCCTGAATTTTGAAAACTATGGGAAAATATTCTCCAGGAAACTAGCATATGAGACTTTAAAAACATGAATAAAACTGAAGACAAGGAGGGCCAAGGAAAATGTGGTGCCTCAGACATATATAGCTCACTCATGGCACAACTACAAAATGTTACTCAAAGAAAATAAACAAAAATATTACAAGTCACAATGGAAATAATTAGGAAAGGCAGCATTCCAGAAGGACCCTCAGAAATTTTGGCACCTGATTGCTCAAGGTACTAAAACAGTAGGATATGCACTAGAGGCAATAGTACAAGGAAAAGAGTGGGAGAAATATTTTACCAGTATGTACAGGCCCCAAACAGGTCCGTCTCCACAAACTCATCACGCCCAATTATTAGATATTCCTGAATGGCCTGACGGTCACCTTGAATCAGATTAAAGGGGTGATTGGTAGACAATCAGTCAATAAAACCCCTGGAGAAGATATTATCCCAGTGGAATTATATAAGGTGAAATTAGAATATTGGGCTCCTATTCTTGCAAAATTGTTTACTCATATAAATCTTACTGGCTGTATACCAGAGGGGTTGACAAGAAGAACCCAGCTAACTATAGGCCTATTAGTCGTTTGGACATTTCTTCTAAATTATATGCCAGGTTCCTTCTTTAAACGTTAGAAGAATAGGCAGATAGACAAAATCTACTATCAGAAGTACAAGCTGGATTTCAAAAAGGGAAGTCAATAATTGATCTGTGTTTTGTGCTGAATTTTCTGATGTGTAAATATGTCCATAACTTGAAGCAAAAATTGTATGTCGCCTTCATTGATCTGAAGTCAGCATTTGACTCAGTTTCCAGACACTTATTATAGCAGAAATTGGAAAGGACAAATATTGATCGTAATTTGTTATTCCTTATTAAATCATTGTACATTGATACATCGTTGCAAGTTAAAGTCGATTTGGCAGGCCATCTTACTTCAAGGATTAGTACTTTTGTCGGAGTTAAGCAGGGTTGCATACTGGCACTTTCCTGTTTAACTTCTTCATCAATGATATGGTAAAGGAATTGGATGGTTTACAATATGCTCCAGTGGGTGTCTCTAGGGTTGGTGTCACCCAGTGTGGTCACTCATGAGGGGACGGGGTTTCTGGCATGAGGCTTCTGGCACACAGAGGAGTGTTCGCGCACGGCTGGGATGGAGCCACCAGGCCCTGGGAAGGCCCAGAGAAGCCCCGTGTGCCCCCAGGGAGGGCTGGGGTGATTGATGTTGGATATATGATATGTATTATTTTGTTGTATTTTGTTGTTGTTGTGACATTGTTTTATGCAACAGTCGTTGGCCAAAAGCAATAAAATTTGAATGACTGACAGAGAAAGATTGGCTTTGGGTATAAGTTTTGAGATGAAATGCAAATTATTTGGAGAAAGGAAGGAACACTTTAGATTTAATGGTTTTGTATACCTGGATGTCCACATGCCTCCAGAGAATTTCCTGGAAACTTGACCTAGTGTTCCTGAATAGCCATCAATCTCTCAAAAGCATGCTGTTTCCAGATATGAGATATGAAATTATCAAGACCCCAAAATACAGCACAGGTTATGCAGGGGTACTTAACAAGGGAGGGGAGGGAGGCAAACCCAGAGGAGGAAGCCAAAGTAGCAGTTGTCTGAGGGAGCTTCCAACCACATAGTGGAAATGAACCAGGGAAGCTTGATGAAACAGGTGGGGCAATTGTCAGCAGAGGCATTGAAGAGGGAAGGGAAGGCAAAAATGTTGTTATATACAATGATGGTTAGGAATATTTCTAATCAATTACTATAGCTTATATAGTAGCAGAATTTAAAATGAGTGTTGTCATAGCGATCAGTGTTTGAAGTAGTTAGTCAGTAAATGAATCTTCTTTTTGCTTTTCAAAATACAGTGACCCTGATCAAACCACAACACCATGAACCACAGAACCATAGATGTTTCAAAAGGAAACAGTCTGTATGTTTGCAGATCACATGCATTTGTAAAGAGGAATGTATCTTTATGTGTATAGTGCATTTGTAAAGAAGAGTGTATCTTTATGTGTATAGGCAGGCTGGCACATATTCAGGGCTATGTTCCACTGAGTTTGGTGTGTGTCCCTGTTTTTATCACACAAGTAATGACACCATCAAAATATTTGAAAGATACAGCCAAATGCAATTTTTGCAATGATCATCAATGTATTGCAGGTAAGAGTTCAGCAGCAAAAACAGCAGGTTTCCAGTTTTCTGCCATCTACATAAATTATGAAGAAATGAAGGCAAAAGCTTTGTCAGTTTGCTTGGACAGCCAGCTGAGCAGGCTGGAACAGCAGCCTGCTGGAGAAATTATTGTTCCTTTGCACCCCCTTCTGATCAAATCTGGGTTAGCTGCCAAAGTTCCTCGTATTTTATAGTCACAGGAAGCAAAGGGAGGTCCATCACCCTTGCTGTTTGCTGATTTCCTTTGGTCTGAATCTTGACCCCAAAACATCTAATGGAAACTTGGGCTGCATATGCCTTATCACACCAAACAGAAGAAACATTCTGTGAAGAGCCACACATGAGTACTAGTGTTTATGTCTTTGTGCCTGTGTGTGCAAATTGGATTTTCTGCCCCAAACATCAATTTTATTTTATTTTAATGTTTTGCACTATCCCTGTCCCTTTCTGCCATCAGCTGTCTAACATAGCTTCCACTGGGACAAGTAGAGGCTTAGATAACACCATCTTTCATCTAGTCAATCATTTACAATATATTTTACCCAAAAGAAGTATATTCTACTGTGCTAAACAGTGGATAATTCCTTGTAGGTATGTGTTTAGGACTGTAGTCTTAGCCTATTATTCATTCCGATGTATTTTTTAAAAAAAATCTTGCTAAGTAAATTGCAGATAATTATATTTCTATCGTTAATGTGTATCTTACTTTCATTTTATTCTATGGCTGTTTTAATTTCTTTAGATTTCATATCTTCTTTTATTGCTACAGTTTTGGTTGTTATGAGTTTAACTTCTATTATGTGAGCCACCCAGAAAGCTTCCATGATTGAGTGATATAAAAATGCAGTAAGAAATGTAGTAAGTAAATAAATCAAGACACTAAACACAAATATGAAACTACAGAATTCTCTGTAAGGCCAGTCATGCTTCCTTTAGGTAAGGGGAAGCCCTTACCTAAAGGCAAGATGAGGAGACTGCTTTAGGAAGCATAGTTATTAACTTAGTATGCCATTTTTACTGCCAGAGATAAGGAGAGGTTCTTATAGCATTTTCTGCCCCAGGTGCTTAAATAATTCAGTTGTGCTTCAAATGCTATGTCCCTAGCTCAGGGTGTATGTGTGGTTCAGCTTTGCTGTAGGCAGCTAAAGCTCTTGGGCCAGGTCTGTCTTTAAGAAGGTAATAGCATGAGTTTCTTGGGAATTCCTTTCTGAAGTAGGGTTGCCAGAGTGAAAACTGGAAAGAACTTGATCTTTAATTACATGTAGAAGAAGAACTTTCAACAGGTGTTGCTTGTTACGCATCCATGTAACATGCATCCATGCTTATTACTCACCCATGAATCCCATCTTTGTAGAACGGTAGGCCAAAAATTCAGTAAATAAAAATAAAATAAAAATAACAAGCCACACTCCTGAAATTATATCCTCTACAGAACTATTAAAGGTAGAGGCACTATCTCCAGTTTTCACTCTGGCAACCCTATCTGGGAATTTTCTCCTCTTAGAGCATACAGGTCTTAAGACCAAATGGAAATAGGTCACAGTCTGTTTTCACAGAAAAGGCCAATTGAATTCTTTTTCAAATGTCACAGGCACTGGATTCTTGGTCTGGGCTTCTTTTTCTTTCCATTACGTATAGCACAGTCTTTAAGCAGGTCCTCAGGAAGTTAGATCAGTAACTATCTCAACAGTCTCTCAAAAACTGTTGATATGAACTACTACTACTACATCATCATAATCACCACCATTCACCTACTAGAGGTTGGACATCAGCATACCTAACCTGGTTTTGGATGTGGCTACTCTAAACAAAGAAGGATAGTATCCAAACCATTCTTCAAGGTTTTTCCAACCAAAAAGTTATTTTTCTTCCTACGCTTCTTTTCCTAATTGTTTTACCTTAAATAAGTTGTAACCATATGTATTTTCCCCCATTTCTCCTCATATGGCCAAAATATTCTGGTTTTCTGAATTTTATATTTTTTATATTTCTTAATTTTATGGATATATTGTTGCTGGGTTTTTTATTGAGTTGTAATGGTTTTTAGTCAAATACAATAGATGATTGACTGATATTTCTTCTTTGCACATTCTTTTTAATAACTTTGGTGGTCAACCTCTTGGTCCAGGATTTTCTTCTTATTCTGTGATAATTCCACATTTCATTGATTCTATGCTATGCAGTAGAACTGAAAATATGTAAAGCCATACCAATGTGCATTCAAGTTTTTGGTGTGCATTACATCTGCATTCTAACTTTTATTGCACAATTATCAGCCAATTATTCAATCAACCAAATATTGGTATTTCTATTTGTCAACAAACTCCACACTTGACATGGATTTGTAGATGTTTCTTCTACTACTACTATGACTTCTGATAATGATGATTATCCAGACACATTTTTCTTTTCTTTTCTTTTATAAAAAGGGTCTTATAATTGAAATATCCAAAAATGTAATAAGAACACAAAATTATAATATAAACCCAGTATCTTTTCCCAAGAACAAATTATAGACACAGGGTGTATCCACAGTGCAAAAATAAAGCAGTTTGACATCACTTTAACTGTCATGGCTCCATCCTGTGGAATCTTGGAACCTGTAGTTTGGCAGCTACGGAGGAACTAGACCAGATCCTAAAATGTAAAGATATGCAACTCAACACTCAAGTTAGAATTGTTCAAGCCATTGTATTACCCAGACAGTGAAGAATATGGACAGAAAGAAAATCAACTCATTTGAGGTGTAGCACTGAAGAAGAGTTCTGAGATACTGTGGATGACTAAAAAGACGAACAAATGGATCCTAGAACAGATCAAGCCTGAACTCTCCTAAGATGACAAAACTACGGCTGCTGTACTTTGGCCAGATCATGAGAAGGCATTACTTATTAGAAAAGACAATAATTCTAGGAAGGGCAGAAGGCAGAAGAAAGAAAGTAGGAAGACTGCATGCAAGATGCTTAGGCTCAATCAGGGAGCTCATGGGGCTGAATCTGCAGGACCTAAGCAGAGGGATTTTGAATAGGTGGTCTAGGAAATTTCTCTTCCACAAAGTTACCATGAGTTGAGATCAACTTGAAGGCAGTTAACAGCAGCAAACAACCAGGTATTCAGCTAGGTCTGTCACAGTGTTCTGGTGCTTCACCAGACTACAAATCCCAGGATTCTGAACAATAGAGTCATGGCAGCTGAAGTGGTATCAAACAGCTTTACTTCTGCAATGTGGAGTCACCCACAGTCAATTGTTGTAAGCCTAATATTTGAAATATGGCCTATCACATCCCATCAAATGCTTGGCAGTAGAGAAATGCATTTATCTGGTGTCAAAAAAAACACCCAGTAATGTTTTGCCCTCACTGGAGAAGACATTTCATGGGGGGTGGCCTGACTGAAAAGGACTTTCCTCATGTCATTATCCTCTGAGACTCTCTTCAAGGAGAAACTCAGAGGAATGCTTCTGAATAGGGCATGGGCCAAAACTCAACTAATTCTTTGAACTGAGCCCAGAAGGATGCTGGCAACCAGGACTCGTAGGAGATAATAGGTGTCAGTGCTTATGCAGCTTGGTATCAGTCTAGCTGTTGCATTCTAGACTAGCTGCATTTTCTGAACACTCAGAAACAGCCCACTGCACAGTGCACAGCAGTAATCTAACCAGGATATTACCAGAGCATATAGACCATTGAAAGTGGATTTCTCACACGCATGTAGGGAAGTTGTTGAGCCACCCACCAAAACTGGTGGAACATATTCCACTGAGATTATCTTTCTTTCATGTGATAGTAAAAGAATCCAAGTACTTTATCACATGGCTTGAAAACACGACTTACCGCTGCCGTTTTCAATCCTAATTTGGGATGCATCCTGGTATTATCTTATGCAAAATGCCACTGATGCCACCAACGGGGACAGCCTGGGTAACTTCCAGCTAGAAGCTGCACTCAGATTGCTGATTTACAATGCCAGGAGCTTCCCAGTTTTGAAAAGAGGCTGTCAGAGCACAGCTTCTAACTGGAATTTACCCAGGCTGCACCCAGCTGGCGGCATTGATGGCATTTTGCGTTCCTGTCTATTACCTGCTAAAATTATTAGCATGTTGTACTGATTTGAATGCTTGAATTCCTGCTGAGCCAAGAAAATCCTTAAGCATCTCATGAAGTAGACTTAAGTCTACGAATGGTCATGCTACCAACTCTTTCTCTCAGTAATAAGCTTATCGCATCAGTACCTCTAACATTCCCACTGAGTCCCTGGAACGTAACAATATGGGAATGGGTATTACCGCATTAGACTATTGATAACGCGATAGTAACTTTATGAGAACACATATTATTGCACAGCATTTACTGTTGTACTGGTACTGGTGCTAAAGTAGTTCCTCAGACGTCTCTCATTGGCACATGCTCACTGTTGTGAAAACCCCTATGTCTGCATTGGAAAGAATGCTACTGAGAGGTTTAAATAGCGAGCATTCATTGTTTTTTCTTGTAAACACAACGCAATTCAATCTACAAAAATAAAATATATATTTTAAATTACCTGTGGCACCTTCCTTACGTCAACACCAGAAGAGCTGAGTTGAGTTGAGTCTGTGGACATTCTAGGATGGGAGGAGAGGAGGTTGTCTTAGCCAATCAGAACATGAGGACAGATTGAGACCAGGTAGGATTATCGCACACACATCATCTGGAACGGTCTGTAAGCATTCTTGCTGGCTGACAGTTCTCCTGCTGGAATGGGCTAAGGATTGTCAGAGCATGGAATGGGAACTCGAAGAGGATCATTCCATGCGATAAATATTTTCTGTTCCATTCACAATATGTACCCATACAGTGCGATAAGCTTATTAGTCTCAAAGGTGCTACAAGATCCCTTTGCATACTTGGCAAGTCACACTCTCTAAAAAATTATCACATGGAGGAGGCAAGCATCCTTCTCCCGTATTGAATTGTCATTAAATTAAATTAAATATTAAATTTCTTTATTACGACCATTCGGTCAGCACAGTCATTAAATTGCATTAATTGCATCATTGGGGGGGAAGATTATCACACCCCTGCGTGCTTCTCCCATTCTTGTCCTATCTGTAAACAGTAACAGACCTGTCATTTGATATTAATGGAAACTCCTGTTAATACCAAATGACAGGTCCATTACTGTTTACAGATGGGACAAGAATGAGATAAGGGTGGGTGGGTGTGATAACTTTCTCCCTGATGGCACGATTAACACAATTTTATAATGATTTAATGATGTGAGGAGGACGTTTGCTTCCCATGTGATAAAGTCCTAAGCCTCTGAGAAAGGCAGAGGCAAACTCTGCTGCATAAAGATTGCCAAGAAAACCCTGTGGTAGGGTTGCCATAAATCAGAGTTGACTTGGAGGCACATAACAAGATATACAGCAAAGGAGCAACAAATGTGAGTGAGAATTGTGAGTAAAAATATTGTCCACTAGATGGCAGCATTAACACTTAAATCATTGTTATCATGAAATAACTACATTATTTTTCAGCTTTGGTTAATTTGAACTTGCCACATTTTGTTGAGGATAACTTGTTGCTGACAATGTTGATGTAAGATGTATTCAGGCTGACTCTGACTTGTTGTTGTCAATGTTGTGTAACTTCAAGTTCTTTCCAACTTATGGCAACCCTAAGGTGACCCTGTCATGAGATTTTCTTGGTAGGTTTTTTCAGAGGGGGTTTGCCATTGCCTTCCTCTGAGGCTGAGAGAGTGTGACTTGCCCAGTGTCACCCAGTGGGTTTCCATGGCTGTGCCAGGATTCAAACTCTGATTTATGCCAACTCTATTCTAGGGACTTCTTGGCAAGATTTATTCAGAGGGGTTTGTCTTTGCCTTTCTCTGAAGCCGAGAGAATGTGATTTGCCTAAGGTCACTTAGTGGGTTTCCAGGGCTGAGAGAGGGAAGAGTCCTGCTCTCCTAGAGTTTGAGCTCAACACTCAGACCATACCACACACTTGGTCAACTTGGGACTTTATTGCATGGCTAATAAAGCATTTTACCTGAATCGAATTTAATTTTAAATCGGGCTGCATCCGGACCTTATCACTGAGATTTTGCCTCTGAAATAGCCGCCCAAATGCAGCCTGGATCCATCCCTACTTCCAGTAGTGCTCCAGTGGCCATTTTTCAAGCTGGAAAACTCCTGATTTTGAAAAGAGGCTCCTGGGAGCAGGGATGGACCCGGATTGCAATCGGGTGGCAATTTCGGTGGCAAAATCTTTGTGATTGGGTCCAGATGCAGCCCAATTTAAAATTAAATTCGATTCAGGTAAAACGCTTTATTTTAGCTATGCGATAAGCCTCTTGATAACTTACCACAACTTGACATCAGTCAATTTGTACAAATGAAGGGCAAGCAAAAGTCAGCCCTGGGGCAGCATGTGTCCCCCTCTCTGCTTTTTGCAAGATCTCTAGACTGGCCTCTCCCCTCTCTCAGACAAAAAAGATGGATGTGTGAAAAAGATGGATTGCCTCTGGGGAAACCGCCACTGTTTGACTTAAAAAATTACCCATGTTTTAAAACTAAAATTCACTTCAAATAATGTCTACCCCTCCTCTTTTTGGCATTCCATAGGCCAAAAAAACCCCAAACAAACATATAAATATGGCCTCTGAAGAGTACAAGGGAAGAAAATTAGCCCTCAAGCCCACTCCACTTGACAGACTCTTGAGTAAATGAAGATGATACCACCATGTACAACCATCTCCTAAGCAAGTAGACCATAGCTCACATCATCCATAATGTTCTCCAAGAGGTTTTGCCACTATCCCAGCCTACTGCATGGGCTAGAGAGTAAAAAGGAGTGATATTTTTCTAGAAAGGACTTTAAAGTAAACATATTTTAAAAGGAAAAATAATATCAACATGCACAAATGAACAAAGAAACTGATTCTTCCAGGGTGCCAGCCTATGCAATGTAGTATCTACCTTTCCAGACAACCAGAATAGTTATGGCTGAAGATGAGCGAGTGCCTTGCTGAAGCAGGTTTTATGTCTTAGGGAGAGGCCTTATTGCTACAATTGCATACCCTCCCACATTTCACAGCTGAAAACTGGGACACCTGTGGGCAAGTAACATCAAAGTGTGGTCAAGAAGTTATTAATGAGGAATAACACCACAAGTTAGCAGAGGCTGAGTGTAGTGGTTTGCTTTTCCTGAGTTTACTAAGAAGGGCAGGCTTCCTATCCTCTTTTGAACTCAGTTTGCAGTAAATGAAATAAGCTGAGGACAAAGGGGGGAGGGAGGAAAACTGGGAGATTTTAAAAGCAACTGAAAAAGTGTGGTGACTGACAATTCATATAGATATTTCCCTGCCAAACTGGGTCAGTTAGAGGCTGTCATGATCTTGGATGTTTCTGACCTTTCTGCAGAACAGACAAGACAGTAGACAGTTGACCTTCTGTCCACTGCTCCCATAGAATATATATGAGGATCAACCTATCTCCACCTTCTTACTTATAAGCATGGCTACCCTCATCTGATTATTCTGGTAGCTAAAAGAGCTCCTAATAGTGTTCTCAGTTTGACATCTGATGAAACAGTTACTGGTTCAAATCCCATTTAGTTTCATTAAACCTTTTACCAGCTCAGCACATCTATTTTATGTGCTGCGTAGAGCAAAGCTTTCAGATACTTTACACTGAAAATTGATCTAAGCAGTCAGGGAATCTCCTTGAGAAAGCAGAGGGGAAGGACATATAGATGCCTTTTGAATGGTTCAAATATGGCTTTGGGCATATGTTGGCAGCTCAAATCAACATGTGTTGCCATGTGAGTATAGTTTTAAAGGTTTAGAGATCCAGGTGGGTGTTAATTCAGCATAAGAATTGCCTTATGCTGAATCAAACCATTGGTCCATTTTGCACAGACTCACAACAATAATTATTCAGGTTTTCAGGCAGGATTCTTTCCTAGCCTAATGTGAATGTCCTTGTTTTTGTTTCATGGTGCCCATCAATGGACTAATCAGGTCTTCTTAGCTTCTAAAACCAGATAGGATTTAGGTTTATTCAGATGATTTGGGGGTTACCATAACTGATACTGTGAGATGTCTTTTAGAATAACCACATTCTTTGAGTAACATTAAGAGAACATTTTCCTGCCTTCTTTTCATCAATAAAAGATGCATGGATATTGGCATTAACACTGTTCTGTATCTTAGAGATGAGTTCATTTTAAATACATTAAGTATAGAATTATAACCATCATATCACTGAATTAGTCCAGCTACTCTATTCCCTAAACTTCTACTAGACTGAGCATGATGTCCTTTATCTAAGTATACATTTAAAACCTAAAGCTGTGAATGTGCACTGAGTTAGAAAGATGGCTTTTTGAGAAATTAGAGATTATTTGATTTCATTAGATTATTAGATTTTGATTTTGGTGTGATAAAGGAACATTATTATTGAGCTAAGCTTGGTGAAAGTGGTAGACCAACAGCATCTGGGGGTCAAATAACACCTTGCAATCTCTGTTGCAACTAAGAAAAAATGAGGAACCATGGGTAGATCCATTACTCAAACTGCCATCTGGAAATGGAGCCAGAGGAGAAGATGGAAAAAAATGGCAGCTGGAGATGTAGAGGCAAGAAGTGAGGCTGGATCTGTATCATTCCATAGCTACATAAAGGGGGAGGAGGGATGTCCATAAATCAAATTCTCTCACCAAAGAGGATACGTATGTTCCCCTTTGCCTTTCTTAAACCAGGATCAGCACAAAGACAGCTGGTATGTTGCTATGAAGTAGGTCAAATTATTGGCCTAATTTGTCTTTTGTGGTCTTGTGAGTTCTCAAGGTTCCAATGCTGGTACTTGGTATTGAATTCTCTTCTCTTTTTTTTTTTCACTCCTAGGTAATCCAACCCTCATTCCCTATACCTGTGGTAAATAAATGATATACCCTTGAAAGACTTATGGCAGAAGAACAGTGTGTCCAAAGAAATGGTTTTCTAAATTTAATTCTGTGCACACACAAAAGATAAAGGTAAAAGTAAAAGTAAAAGTAAAGGTATTCCCTGTTGACAAGGTTGTCAAGTTGTGTCCGACCATAGGGGGTGGTGCTCATCTCTGTTACTCAGCTGAAGAGCCAGCATTGTCAGAGACTACTCTGCGATCATGTGGCCAGCATGATTGCACAGAACACTGTTTACCTTCCCACCAAAGTGGTACCTATTTATCTACTTGCATTCGCACGCTTTCGAACTGCTAGGTTGGCAGAAGCTGGGAACACATAGAAACACTATCAGCTCCTTAGCTACATAACCACCTCCATTATGTAGCTAAGTAGTGTCTCCCATCACCATTTGCCAGGCAGCAGCTATTGTGAGTGACAGGTATCTGTTTCTCTGTTGATTGAGAAACAGCTGACTGATGTTCCCACACCTTCCCATGAGCGATCTCCATTGCAATAGGCAGAAACAGGGTCCCCAAGGCAATTCCTCCTCACACTCATCATGATCACTCATAAGAGTGGGGAGGAATGTCAGTTAGCTGCTTCCTGACTGACAAAGGAACAGACTGTCACTTGCAATGGCTGCTGCCCAGTATGTGGGGACTGGGGGATTTTCATAGCTCATATGTATTCCCTAAAACTGGGAATACATAGGTACTGTGAATATGAACCAGTTACGAATGTGTAGGTGTAGATCAGGGGTAGGCAACCTTTCCCCTTTAAGGGCCGAGGGACTTCAGCTCCCAGAAGCCTCAGCCATGTTGGCCAATAGTCCCATGTTGGCCAATAGCTCCTGGGATTCTGGGAGCTGAAGTCCCTCGGCCCTTAAAGGAGAAAGGTTGCCTACCCCTGCTGTAGATTATGAATTCATAAGAACCTTAGTTCCAGCCCACATTATCAGATAACCAGTAAAAAATTATTCCAGTCTATTGAAGGAGAAATGAAAATATTTTAGTGTTTTTACTCATATGGGAATAGTACTGGGAATATGATTTCCAAAGAAATTGTTTTATGTGTGTTACACCACTGACAAAATTAGGAAGGGTATAAAAAAATTACAAATGACAAATCATCTGCTTTACCAATATGTACTTTAATCACTTCCTGCCACAATGCTTCAAAGACAGCTGAAACCAGCAACTCTAACTAAGGAAGAAAAACATTGGTGTGGTTATGGGCTTTAGCTTGCAGGTGGCGAATGAGCACACAGGAGAATGTGTTTTAAAAATATGATTGTGTTGCTCTCATATTCAGATTCTCTGTGGGTGGGGATTGTGTTTACAGAACAGGAAATGTCTATTAGGTTTTGCATGTTCTTATTCAAATATCTTCAGTATTTATGGGATTTCTCTTCCTTGCATAGCAGAAACTCAACACGTTGTTGTTGTTGTTGTTGTTATCTGCTATCAAGTTGACTTTTATGTATAATGGCCCTATGAGTAAGATAAGTCCAAGTCATCCTGTCTTCCACAGTCCTGCTCAGGTCTTACAGCCTTAGGTCCATGGTTTCCTTGACTGAATCTATCCATCTGGAATGAAGTCTTCTTCTTTTTCTACTGCCTTCTACCTTGCCAAGCATTCTTATCTTTTCTTGTGAGTCATGACTTCTCATGATATGGACAAAGTAAGACAATCATCTTGCTTCTAGGGAGAGTTCATGCTTGATTTGCTCTAGGACTCATTTATTTGTCTTTTTAGCAGATTACAGTATCCATCTCCAGCACCACATTTCAAATGAACTGATTGTCTTTCTGTTGGCTTTCTTTACTGTCCAACTTTCAGAACCATGCATAGAAACTGGAAATATGATGACACAGAAAATCCTGACTTTAGTATTCTATTATCTGTGCATTTCTTGTTTAGTTTTTTCATAGGTGCTCTTCCAAGTCCAGTCTTCTTCTGATTTCTTGTCTGAAGTCTCCATTCAGATTAATTACTGAGCCAACATATGAAAAATCCTGAACTATTTTAATGTCTTAATTGTCTAATTAAAGTTATGTAAATGACCTGTGGTCATTATTTTTGTTTTCTTCATGTTCAGCTGTAAACCTGTCTTTGCACTTTCTTCCTTGACTTTTTAAGTAATCATTCCAGACCTTTGCTGAAGGCCTAAATACTAGTTCCTTCCTCTGAAATATAGCTACAGCATGGTGTTCATTGGTGTTCATTGGTGGTCTCCCATCCATGTACTAACCAGAGCTGATCCTGCTTAGATTCCACAGGATCTGGTGCCTTTATGGTATTTAGGCCCCACATTTTAGACTACAACATCCATAAATCCCAGACAGCATGACCAATGATTAGGGATTATGGGAGCTGTAAACCAAAACTTTTGGAAGGCACACCAAGTTATCCAACCTTTATCTATTATTACAAGAATCAAGCCAAGATTTCTTGCATTCCCATTCCTTCCATGACCAAATTCCCCCTTCCTTTATGACTAGAGTAAGGAATTGAAAAAAATGAACATTTTCACCTCCATTTTGAGGAACTATCACTTATGAAACCCAGGCAAACTGCAGTTGTTTGACCATAGTGTACCAAAACAAGCCAGTGCCAAATCATGAATTATGGACCTGTGTTGTTTTTATAAACCTTGATTAAGATTACTACAATTTAGAGTTTCTTCTCATTACAGTGGCACCAGAAGAAAAGAGGGAAGTTGGTGGTGGGAACATGCCTTGCAAACCCAAGGCTCATTCTCATCATGCTAAATCATAGTTTCTCATCATGTGGAAATGATGAGGCAGTATAACATGGTTTCTGTTTTGTCTGGCTCCTGACTAGCAGATTACAATCAGTTCTTCCTTTTGTAAATTTCTTCAATTTAATATTTTATTTATTGTATTTCAGAATTGCATCAAAATATGTTCAAAGCACTCATTTATTAGACACAAAAAAGTGAGAAAATACATGATGCTTTCTTAATAGGCTCTTGAGGTTTTTCCTAGCAAAAAACAAAGTTTGCTATAAATGGTCAGCGATGTTTTCACAGAAAACCTTGATTCTTCTTGTGACCTATGATTCACTGCTTCTACCCACATGTATGCCAGTTCAGAAACCTCTGCACTTAAAGCAAGATGTACAATGCAAGATTGAGACTTCAATTTTAAAAATATCAGCTCTCTCTGTACCAGCTCTAATATTATGCATAATATGATGAAATTCAACATATACAGTTTTTTCCAGGATGTAGATGAAGAACCAGTGTGGCTTTGTGGTTTGAGTGTTGGACTAAAACATTGGAGACCAGGGTTCAATTCCCCACTGAGCCATGAAACCCACTGGGTGGCCTTGGGCATGCCACACTCTTTCAGCCTCAGAGGAAGGCAGGGGAAAACCTCCTCCAAACAAATCTTGCCAGGAAAACCCTGTGATAGATCTGCCATAAATTAATAAAATCTTGAAGGCACACAACAACAAAAACAGCAAAGATGAAATGAAAGTGAGACGTAGTCCTGACAAAGTCAACAAGTCACAAAGCTTTCAAAAGCATATAGTTTAGGAAGGGGATGTGAATGAAGGGGAGAAAAAGCTGTTGCCCAGGACCAGTAAATCTGTGCCCTTGCAAATTTTGATGAACTCTCAATTTCGATCAGTCCCTACTATCCTGGCCAGAGGTGAGGTAGAGTGAAGTAAGCATCTGGAGGGTCAGAGATGCTTCACCTCTGATGTAGCCCAGTGCTGGCATGATCATTATTTATGAACTACAATTCCCTGCACCTCAGTCACTTGGCCAATGACTTGGAATTGTGGGAAATGTAGTCCGCAGACCTAGATTACAGGCAATTTGAAAGAACCAAACATAGGAGATTATGGGGGCAGGGGGACCGGGAGTAAAAGGCATACTCCCAGCAAAGTCACAATCGCGCTGAAGATTTTCAGATGCATCGTGCTTATCCAGGACTTAACTCATGAAGATCCAGGAATATTCCAGCAGCAAACCATTCCTGGGACTCAGTGGCATCCCTAGGTTTGTGCCACCCAGTGTGGTCAATCATAGGGGAGTGGGACTTATTGGGCCAGGACTTCTGAGGTGGGACATTTGGTGCCAGAGATGCCCTGCACACCTTCAGAGAGGGCCAGGGAAAAGCTACCAGGACCTGGGATCAGCCAGAGATGCCCCGCGTGCTCCCAGGGAGGGCCGAGGGGAAACCACTGGGCCCCAGGGAGGGCCAGGGACTGACTGGGTGTCACCCCCCTCTTCTGGGGTGTCACACCTGCACCCCCCAGTAATGGTACTGCTGTGACTTCCCCGTGAATGGTTTGTTGCTGAAGCATTCCTGGATCTTCATGGGTTAAATCTTGGATAAGTGTGACATCGTCTGAAAATCTTCAGCATGATAGTACGACTTTGCCAAGAGTATGCCTTTTTCTTCCCCGATTTTCCCCCATCTGATAATCTCCACAGTATAACCTTTTAATGTTTTCTTAAACTGCTGTTAATTAAGGTCAGACCAGGGAAAATATTCTTCTTGTGAAATAATAATATTCAGTCATCAGAATGAAGACAGAGAATGCTGCAGTTGGGGATCTTGGTGTAGCAGAGTCCCCAGTGGGTGGAGAGTTCTGCTCTACTTTAAACAAACATGAGAAGAACTCTTGTTCAGATCTTGGCAACCGGTGTAGGGAGGCTGCAGAACAAGGGTCCAGGGCTGGTACACAGAGATTAAGGTGCCTTTTACACATGTTTAAGTGATTCATTGACTTGGCCATGCATGTTTGCATGTGTACACACTAGGATTCTCTGGTGGTGATTGTTGTATTCCATTTTTGACTTATGGTGACCCTAAGGTGAACATATCATGGTTTTTTTTGGGGGGGGCAAGATGTGTTCAGAAAAGGTTTGCCATTGCCTTCCTCTGAGAGTATGCGGCTTTCATGACTGAGCAAGGAATTTAACTCTGGTCTCCAGAGTCATAGGACCTTATCAAACGCTGGCCATGAAGCAAAGAAAAAGCGAAGAAAAACAGAAGTAGAAATAAATTCGGTTCCGTAGCGAAATCGCCCTTTTGGCCATTTCGCAATTAATACCAAGGCTCCCTTCTCTCCCGTCACAAAAAGCCGGGAGGAAAGGCAGCCATGGGAACCGGGGAGGAGGAGGGCTGGAGGACTGGAGAAGGGAAGGCAGCCCATGGAGAGAGAGAGATCGCCTCCCTCTTCCCTCTTCCCTCTTCCTCTCCTCCTCTTCTTTCCAATCCGGTTTGCCTTTTGCCAAGGCAATCGCTTCCCCTCGCTGGGATTTTCGCCCTGCCCACCAATTCGCCTTGCCCACCAATTCGCAATGAATGCGAAGGCTCCCTAGGTACATCCTCTACAAACCGAATGTCAAAATCTCCCTGCTCCTGACGGATTAGCTCCGTATTCTGCCGAGTTCTGGGGCAGCGTCGTGTGTAGACACGGGGAACAATACGGATTAGCTCCGTGTTCTGGGGCAGCGTCGTGTGTAGACACGGGGGAACAATACGGATTAGCTCCGTGTTCTGGGGCAGCGTCATGTGTAAACACGGGGGAATAATATGTATTAGCTGTGGATGCCCTTTGGATTAGCTTTGCTTCAGACCCCATGTGATAAGGTCCATAGTCCAACACTCAAACCACTACATCACACTGGCTCCCATGATTCTCTGGTAATAACTGCCATATCCTAAAAATGATGTTTTGAATGTCTAATTTCTCTGTTTTTTACAGAAGAATTTCTTTGTTAGAAATTCACCCTGGTGTATGGCAGTGACTACCAGAAAATACAAATGGACATCCATGTTAATCTGTAGCAGCAAAAGCAACAAAAAATCCACTGGCACCTTTAAGGTGCCTTTGCATTTTTCATTGCTTTAGCTATTTTATGGTGTTTAAATAAGAGACGAATACTATTGTTTCTAACTTCTACAAGAGAAATTTCATTGATATACATCTCTTCTAAGTTGCAAATATATACATACAAAGAATAACTATGTACTTCCCATGTACTGTAGTAATATATATATATTGAGGAGGGGGCAGCAACTTCAGTGTGACCCAGAAACCTTTCAGTAATACTCTAAACATGGTGGAAGATTCTGATACCTGATACTAGCAAAGCAGCTTCATTTATATACCACTTCATATCATGCTATGGGATGTCTAAGCAGTTTACAACTGTAAGCTCATTGCCCCCCAACAGTTGAGTACTCATTTTAGTGTTGTCAGTCTGAAAAATACCTTTTCCAGGCTCTGTTTTGGAAACTTGTTTTCTTGGTCCCCATTATAATTTAAGTTATAAGAACTCATTGTGTGTTGATTTCAAGATATTACTCCTAAGCCATCTTTTTATTTCCTCATATATAGTAGCACACACATATACATAGTTCAAATATAATGTAACATTTTAGGATTATACAAAAATAATTAGGAATATAATGTATGTAAAAATGTAATGTAATGTAAAAAAATAAAGCATAAAGAAAATGTTTCTATACCTTGAGAAGAAAGATGAAAGTGGTATTTTTAAGGGAGGAAAAGTTCTTCCTTAGGGTTGGCCTTGCATGTTATGGTTCAGAAGTAACAAATATGATAACAATCAATGCTAGTGCCTTAAACTGAATCAGTTAATGGGGTTTCCAGCTTTTGCCACTCAGCTAATGTGCATGCTGAGAACCAGAATGCAAGCAGAACTAGGACTGGCTGGAAATTCTAGCATAATTCCATACTCAGTGGTGTCACTAGAGGGGGTGCAGGTATATGGTGTGTACCAGATGACACCCCAAAAGAGGTGTGACACCCAATGAGGCCATCCTCCCACTAGTGAGTGCCCCCATCCCTGCCACCACAGTGGTTTGTCAGGAGGAGTCACTACCACTGTAGGAAAGACAAGGCCCAAGGCACCTGGCCCTCCTTCCCCACTATGACAGCAGTTTCTCATGAGCTTTGATTGTTATCATGAGAAACCACCACCACAGCAGGGTAGAAGGCCAAGCACCCCCTGCTCTGCTTCCCCACCATGGCAGCAGTATTCTTGTAAGGAGGCTACCACCACCGTGTGGAAGGGCAAGGGCAAGAGGACCCTGTTGGGATTTGTAGTCAGAGTGGAAATGCATAGATGTGGGAAAGTTCTACTGTGAAAGCTGTAGCCTGCAGGTGGATTTTATGAAAAACAAAGTAGCCAAGGTTAGTTTGTGTCTGGGAACACAGGATACAAGAAGAAAACAGATTAGGTCATCAGAGTGTGTGAGAATCACTGGTCACATGACACAAGACAAAGGAAGCTGTTTAGAAGCTGTTTAGCAAATGTCTGTAAAGGTAATGCCCTGGGGGTGGAGTTTTTCCTTGAGTGGCTTGCTGAGCTTGGCACAGAGTTTTTCTTTGTTCTAATGGCTTTTCTACAATGTAAATAGCTACCATGTTAATTCTGCATCTGCATCTCTTCTTTTGAAGAGAATTTGGAATCTAGTCTGGTTCCCAGAATGCCAGAAGGCTGCAGCAAGGTACAGATCCAAAGATGTATGGAGCTGGTGAAAGGCAGTCTGCATACACTCTGCACATTTTCTAACCATAAATCAATAAGGGTTATGGGCCCAGCATGCATCACTGGAGTTGCAAGAGGCTGCTGGAATTCATCAGTTGTAAGTAAAGAAAACTTTTTTCCTTTTTCTAAAGCTGCCTGTGATGGAGGCAAAGAGTGTTTAAGAACAAAGGACTTTGAGCTGTGTGGTAACACTCTATAGACCAGGGGTAGGCAACCTAAGGCCCGGGGCCTGGATGCGCCCCCCCCGAGGCCTTTGGGCCAGCCTCAGGCAGGTCCTGCTGCCGACAACGACCACCACCACCACCATGATGATATTGATTATTGTTGTTATTACTTGTTCTTGGGGTTTACTTGGCAAAATCTCCACAGGGGGTTTGCCATGGCTTTTCTGGGGCTGAGCGAGTGTGCATGCATGTTTTTAATTTTTTTTTAAATTTTTAAATTTTATATTTATTTATTTATTTATTTATGGTGCTTCGGCCCCCCAATTGTCTGAGGGACAGCAACCCAGCCCCCGGCTCAAAAAGGTTGCCTACCCCTGCTATAGACAGTACAAGCTGGGAAGGCTGCCAGGACTTTTAAGTTTTCATTAACCATGGAGCCTGTGAAATTTCCCAAATTGGATGCTACAAACTACAATTCTTGGAGCACATATGCTCAATCTTTATTGATCCAAGAAGGTCTTTGGGCTGTGGTTGAAGCAGGGGTGCCTGCTGGAGCTGCTGGAGCAGTTGTGGGAAATGACCAGAAAGCCAAAGCTACCCTCCTCCTCATAATCTGCCCAGATCAGATAAATTATGTCAGAGATAAGATCTCAGCCAAAGAAGTCTGGGATACTCTAAAAGATATTCATCAATCCAGCACAACCTTGTCAAAAATGATTTGGTGCAGGAGACTTTATGCTTGCAAAATGCAAAATGGCTGGTCTCCTGAGAAGCACCTGGCGATCATGTAAGATCTATTTAATCAAGTCCAGATGAGAGGTGTTGAACTCCCTAGAGAACAAAAGGCTTATAGTTTGTTGGGAAGTCTCTCAAGGGATTATAAGCATATATTGTATGGCCTTCAGGGAGTCCCTGAAGCACAACTTACAATGGAATTAGTTGCTTCCAGAGTTTTAGAAAAAAGCCAGAGATGCCGGTTCGAGGCAGGACTTCAGAGGCAACTGCAAGCAGTGCCGAAGTCCACGCATGCACCTGAGGGTTCCAGGCAGCTGCAACCAGAAAAAGCAGCTGTGTCCAAAGAGAGGAAAAGTTTTTATTGTGGCAAAGCTGTCATCTGAAGTGGGATTGCAGGAAATTTGCAGCAGACAAGAAGAATAAACAAAAAGATCACCCCAAAGACTCTGGAACTAGAAAAGGCACTGTGGCTGTGACAAAAGGCAGTGGCAATGTGACTCACCAGGAAGTCATGCCCAATCCAGACTGGATTCTTGATTCTGGATCCACAGGACATATGATAGATACTCCACTTCCCTTTGTCCTTGGCTTACTTCCCTTGCTGTAAACTGAGTGCAAAATTAGTTTGCACTCGCTTAGCTCAGCAAGGGAGGGGGAAAGGATGGGGCAGAATCTTGCACTTTCTAGTAGACTCAGTCAAAAGCTAAGTGCTTCAGCCGCTCCTTGCTTGTCTCTTCTTCATTAATAACTTTAGTCATCTTGGATATAGCCTGATGTTGCTTGGCCACATGGGCCCCATTTTCATCTGTGAAATACTGAAAGATATGAAGTCCATGGAACAATGACCATTGCCCACTTGTCCATTTAAGAGCCGAGAATTTCTAGGAAAACTGTCTCCAATTCAAAAGAACAAAAGGGTGACAGAGCTGAAGAGCAGAATAGGTAGGACAGGAAAAGCCAGATTGAATTAATAGTCCAAGTCAAGTTCCAAGAAACTAGTAGTAGGTATAGTATTTTTGTGGTAGACAGGAATACAGCAGGAAAAAACAGAAATACCTGTTTGCCCTGTTCTGATTATGTATTGTGGTTCAATGAGCGCTTGGAGGGTTAAAAACTGTGTAAAGAGCTTGCGTGCATAGCCACACTATCTGGAGCCCAAAATTTTCAAGACAAAACCCATGTGCAGGCAATATATGCCCATACTACCTCTATGTATCTATATATATGTCCATTTTTATATACAATACTGGGTGTAATTTCCTTGCCTCTTACATACAGAATCTCTCAGTATAATTAAGTAAGAAAACATCTTCTGACTCATATCCATTCCTCCAAACAAGGATGTAAGGAAGATAGCAAAAGATCTGAAACTAGTAGTCCACAGTATTGTGGATTTGGTCTGTTGAAGCAAGAACAACAAAATGTTGTTATTAATGGGTCTTTAAAAATGAATAACTATACTGTGGTATAAACTTTTATGAACTGAACTTAATCTGTTACATATGACAAGTATGCTCTGCCCCATGGAATGTTACCTCATGCCACAATAGCTTTATTAGAATTCTGTATGCTGAATTATTAGAATTCATTAGATTTATTAGATAAGCACATGGAGCTCTCTGAGAGACTAAACTGCTCACTGCAAGATTGAATGGGTGACACAACTAGAAGAGAGCAGACATGACATTCCATAGAAGAAGCCAACAAAGGAACCTGAGATCCAGGTAGTTAGGTTAAGAAGACAGTTTTAGCTCTCAGGATCTATAATGCGTATCTGTCTGGGCAAGAATGGACTATGGGTGTTGTTTGAGTATATACTTCAGCTGAATACTTAAGCTACCGGATGTACATTGGTCATCACAGAATGACTTTGTTGAAATCATACTGCAAGTATGAGAAGTTTATAATTTCCCATGAAAACTTGCTAACATAGGCAAATGTGATGATGCATGACACATTAGAATTTATGGCCCTTCTTTCATGTGTCGTGGTGGTTTCCGTTGAGGTGGGCGGGGGCATGGCTGAGGGGGACCACCTGGCTGTTGCTGTTCAAAACGAACTAGTGGCAGCCTTTGTTGTTGCTGGGGTGCCTGGTTTGGGACAGCATTAACTGGAGGTTGAGGAAGTTTCCGATATTTCAAGTCATCATTTGCAACCCAAGCCTGCAGGTCTTTCTCCTGATCTGTAAGAAGGATAAAAACTCTGAGTCACTGGTGATTTACATAAGAGAACAGAAGAGAAGCAGTGCAGAAGCATTGCTGATAGTGAATTTTTTTTTTTTAAAAAGGAAGTACAGTGTGCCCTGGTATCAGCTGGGGTTTGGTTCCAGGACCCCAGTGGATACCAAAATCTGTGGATACTCAAGTCCCATTATATACAGTGGCATAGTACAATGGTGTCCTCACAAAAAAACAGCAACATCAAGGTTTTCTTTCTGGAATCTATCTATCTATCTATCTATCTATCTATCATCTATCTATCTATCTATCTATCATCTATCTAATATTTTCAAACCTTAGATGGTGGAATTCATGGATAAGTAGGGCTGATTGTAATCATTCTTGCTGCTTAGTCTGATTTTGTTGTTGTATGCTTTCCAGTTGTTTCTGACTTATAGCAATCCTAAGGCAAACCTTTCATGGGGTTTTCAGGGCAAGTTTTTTCAGATATGGTTTGCCATGACCATCATTAAGTTGAGAGTGTGTGACTTGCCTGAGGTCACCCAATGGGTTTCCATGGATGACCCGGGATTTGAACCCTGGTCTCCAGAGTGATAGTCCAATGTTCAAACCACTATGCCATGCTGGCTCTCTGCTTATGTTAATAATAATCTGCATTTAAGAATGTTCAAAATGTAAGACTGGTAGACCATGAAGCAGAATGAAGTGGTTGCTGCAGGCAACTGATTTGGGGGCATTATGAAAAGGCAGCAAATATTGTCTGTTATTTAACTTACTATATCATTAGGTAGAGGAAGAGATGCTTGTGGAATTTGCAGCCTCAAAAGTAACTCATCAAGCTTTGAATACTATGCATCTTGACTTAAGTCATAAAACTGAGCTAGCTGAATGGTCTAAAACTGAACTAAACCAGCCAACTAATTTAAACTTATTGTTTACCAAAATATGAGTTCTGAAGCAGCCTCCCAACTGGGGCTTACAAATTCCTGGTGCTGCTTGGAAATGGTGTAGTATTATGGGGGAAGTCAGTTCTTTAGAAACCAATAGAACTGGCACAAGTGTGTGTTGGAGGGGTGTCTAAGACCAAAATCCAGTTGCTAATCCGAACTGATTCAGTGGAATTAATGTAAGTGTTATCTTATCAAATTCCCATTGATTTAAACTGGCCAAAGCCAAGCATTAGATTCCCTTTTAACCCTGGGAGTGGGCAGGGGAGGAGAGAAGAGCAATGGCATTGTGTGCCATATTGGAAGCTCTAATCCACCATATCATTTCAGGGTTAACATGAGGAGTGGGCAGTTTCAATGGGTTATGAGAACAATTCCTCCCTGGAATCTACCATGGGCTACATCCTCACCCACCCCTTATATACTGTGCCATTGAAATTTAATAACAAACCAGAAGTACTGCTTTAAAATAAGTAGGAAGTATCTGTTATGTTAGAGCCAGTGTGGTGTAGTGGTTTGAGCATTGGACTATGACTATTGAAACTAGCATCTGAATTCCCACTTGGCCATGGAAACCCAGTGGGTGACTTTGGGCAAGCCAAATTCTCTCAGGCCTGAAGCAAATGTTCTGCCAGCAGTTTTTGTGTATTCCCATTCCTAATATCTGATTTAGGAATGGGAATACACAAAAATTGGTGGCAGAACATTTCAATCTCTCTGGGTATTCCATCTCAGACCTCAAAACAGTGGTCCTTGAACAAAAGAACTACAAAGATAGTTTCTGGAAAGAGAAACAGTAGAATTGGGATCTACAGGAATGCCTTCAGTTATCTTCTTCTTTTCTCTCATAAGATCTGGAGATACAAAGCCATATTCCTTTCTCTTTTAACACCTTTTTAAACACATTTACATTTTGAATCCAATATTCAATTCAGAAATGGTATCTTTATTTTAATTTTGAACCTAGAAATTGGGTTATAAGGTAGAATCAGAAAATGGACATCTGGAAATTTTTACCTCAGAAAACAACTTCTCCCCATACTGTAAGAACAATATTGTAGTCTCCTTCCCATCATCCTTCTTTGTTTCTGTTGACTTCAAATGCATGATACCCCAACTCTTCAGGAAAGGAATAGTATTTACAGTGTCAACTAGCATCTATCCCTGTCCATCCAAACCATTAGCTTATTGGAATTTTCCTTCTTTTGCTTATTCTTATGACTATGTTTGTTCTGTCTTCCACTAAGTTTCCAGCACTAGAAAATATTGGCCCACCAATCTGTGAACACCTGCAATAAATTTCCTTAACTCGAAGTGTTTTCCAATTATAGATGTATCTTTCCCTACAACCCCTATTATTTACATTTCCCTTACCAGAGCCTGAGTACCTAGCCTCAAGTAACTCTCAAACTCCCTGCTGCTCATTATGCCTGAAACTTTATACTAATATCTTTTAGTACACTTTCCGTCTCTTTTCCCTCCCACTAACTCTCTTCTCTTTAACCCGGTCCCTTTGCAACTTGGAAGTGACATTGCAAGTAAATTGGCTCTAACTCTGTGAAAGCCAAGAAGCACTATTTAATCAAGTTCTGATAACTTTAAGACTCTGATAACTTTAGGTTTTAAAAAGAGAATAACTGTTTAGTTGCTCAAATAGCAAAGTGATCTGGGATTACCTTCTATTTCATGTCTTTCTGCTCTCTTCTTTCTGACACAGTAAACAATCAGAGCCATAGAGATGATAAGGATGACAACACCTCCTCCAATTATGATGATGTAAATCCAATTGAGTGGCCGAGAGGCTAAAACATGGGGAAATCACAGGTAAACAATGATAGAAGACAGGAGGATGAACAGATGGATGATACAACATGGATGGTGTTAATATGTTATGGCTAATATGAATGTAGTGATGATGTCCTAGAAAAAACATATTATTATTTATTATATGTATTTATATCCCACTTTCCCCAAAAAATTGGGACACAAAGTGGCGTACACATTAAATAAATAAATAAATAAATAAATAATAGGTTTTATTTCTAACCCGTTCCTCTACTCGGCAACCGGGGCGGGTTACAACATATTTAAAACAAAAACAGTTTAAAAACATTCCCTCAACCCAACTATAACCATCCCACCCCATTAAAACTGGATTAAACTAATTAAAGAGCTAAAATAAGAATAATACAATAACAAGAATATAAACATCAAGGGCAAGCAGGCAGTGGTAGGAAAAGGGAACGGATAGTGACCATCTCCAGCTGAGCCAGGAGATTATTCCGGGAAGGCCTACCGCAAGAGATCTGTCTTTACTGCTTTTTTAAAACTAGCAAGGGTGGTGATAAGACGGATCTCGTCCAGCAGGCCATTCCATTCCAAAGGAACAATACAATCAAAGACATACAAAAGTGAGCATTAAAATAGAATGAAACTAGTACAGTATTAAAACACATTGCTCATTAAAAGAATAAAATATAACTAAAAAGATGAAGGCATTTAAAATAGTACATATTAAAACAATTAAAAATACTAAAACACATTAAAACAATAAAAATAAAAATACATACAGACCCTTTAAAACTTCAAAACCAGCACCACACAGCATTAAGAGTCCAGCCTCAATGAAAAGAGGTCTTACCACAGCCTCCTTCAGGTGTGTTGGGACCTTGCTTTGCTGTAAAGAGGCATGACTCACTTCCCTTACCCATGCAGCCAGTCCTCCTCTGGCCTGTTTAATTAGTCAGGAAGGGCAAGGATCTAATGCACATGTGGTGGCCCACACTTCTCCAAGGATCCTGTCCATATCCTCAGGCTGTACAAATTGAAATGTTTCTATCAGTACTGGACAAGCAGGGACCAAAATTACATCCAACGGAACTTATCAACTCTGGCGTCTTAAGTCAGAGCAAATCCAATCAATTTGATCTGCAAATTGGTGGGTAAATTCTTTACAACAAGCTGCTGAGTGGATTGCATAAAAATATAGTATTTTTAGTCTGTGTAAGGCCTAATTCACACATAGATGTACATCTCTGGATAATATGCCACTCATTTGATGACATATCATTTGACTACTTCCAGTGGCAAGTATGGAATTCTTCCATGACTTTGTGTCTGTGTTGTCTGAAATGGCTTCAGCGGTGATGCTGTTTCACAGGTCATTGCAGGTCGTCCACTTAGTTCTGCAGTCATCAACAGATTGAATCAACATGGAGAAAAAACATCCCATGGATTGGAAGAATTCTGCTATCTGTGGTTGCACATTTATATTTCAAATAATTACCAGGATCCTATATAGCCTGTTACATTATGTATCTTTAAGGATACCTAGCTATGTAGCAAAGGTGCTAAGAAACTCCTTTACTGAATTGTGAAGGTGCATAATGGGACACTGGCAAAAGCAACTGATACACATCAGGCACTTTGCCAGCTCTGCTATGTAATAATGTACAGTTGTCCCTCCCTGTTCATGGACTCCAGGTCCGCAGTCTCACTCTTCGCGGGGAGAGACAACAGCTATACCTAAAATGGCCATGTGCACTTGTGTGCAGCCCCACGCATGCACCACAGGCATGCATGCCATTAGTTTCAATGGGGCTCGAATATTAGCAAGCCACTATTTTCACAAGGGGGTCCAGAACGGATCCCCTGAAAATTGGGAGGGGCAACTGTAACAGCAGCTCTCTACTGGAAATGGATGCTATGCAATTTTACAATTCTAATTCCGGAAGATATAAATCATCTTATAAAGATGTAAGGCCCCCAACAGGATTCTGGCTAATTTTTCTGTTGTTAATGCATAGTTGAAATTTATTTTTATTTATTAATGTTTATATACTACTCCAAACTAGGGGTGGGTAACAATGCACAGCATAAGCCCCCCCCCATTTTTATGGGGCCCAAAAGCTTCACACTGCCATCACCCCCAATGAACTAAACAAGGATCGTCATGTTTTAGGAAGTACAATTCTCTTGGAAAATGAGGGGCACAGTGTTGTTTTAGTGAAAAATTGTGTAGAAACAACACTAGAAATGATTTCTGTTGATTTTGTTTTTTTTTGTTTTTGGTAACAATGGGCACAATGATGGTACTGGTCCCTGGTACATTAGAAAAAAATAATTGATGGTCCTTAACATAAGGTTTTCTAAGAAGCATATTCTAAGACATTCTCAGGTAGAATGTATTACCGCCATGCAGATATATAAACCACTGTGGCTAGCTTATCTCAGGTCAAAATAAACAATTATTTAACACAGTTTAGAACAGGGGTCCCCAAACTATGGCCCGGGGGCCGGCCCCGGCCCGTCAAGGCCTTCTTACTGGCCCATGGCTCCTGCCGCCACAGCTGCCGCCAAACACCATTTGGCGCCTGAGTAGCACGCAAAATGGCACCTGAGTAGCACGCATGTGTGCGCACGCCTCCGGGCTGCCGGAAGATCTGGGGGTCGGCAAACCGGCCCCTGGATCAAAAAGTCCGGGGACCCCTGGTTTAGAAGGTACCGTAGTCTCTCAGTTGCTGAAAGATGCCCATGACAACACAATTATCTTCACCTACATGTTTTGTATTTAGCCTGCTTTGGTTTTTGGAAGGTAAATGCAGGCTTTATTTGCATGTCTGATTGCTACATCTCAGGAAAATCCTCTTTTTACTACAGGGAATATGTGTACCTTTAATATCTAGTTTAACCCTTAGGACAACAGCAGCTGGAAACAGGCACTTCTATCCTCTGTAGCAACTTAAGTTTCCAGTAAAAGTTGGATCTAGGACTCCCCAGTAGCTATGTGCCTTCACTCCCATCCAGAACAGGCCTTCTCTTCAATTCTCAGAGTTAGAAACTGCCCACTAATACATCCTCCATCTTGCTGACAGCTAGTTTATAGGCACTCATTTAACTGATTGTTCCCTCAGGCACTAGCCCTACTCTTGTGTTGCTTTCTTAGGAACTCAATCAATGTTACAATGTTTTAAAAATTGAATTTTTGTCCAGAGCAACCAGGAGTGGAAAGAAATTCTACATTTGTATATGAATGCAATTGGATTTCATTTTTGCTAGTTTTTAAAGGAGCATCCCCTGCTACTAGACTGAAAACCCCATATTGGATGACACATTCATAGCACAGGACAGAGTTGATCTGTGTAGTGGTCTGCCATTTCTTTTTCTTCAAGCAAAACGTTAACAGGATTATGACAGCTCCCTTCCCTTTCTTGAATATCAGTATTACTTCTTGATTTTTTTTGTTGTTGTTGTAGGCCCTCTGCCCTTTTTAACATAGGGGTTTTTCACATGGGGGCAAACTGCAAAAATCCTGTGTAGAAATGGGATTTCAAAAGTAGGAAAAACTCACAAAATTGGGTAGTTTTTCACACAGAACAGGGTTAATGTGACATTAACCTGAACATAAAGTAGACAAAATCCATCCCTTTTTACTTTCAGGATTTTCTGAAGGTAAAAAGCAGTGGGTTTTGTCTAGTTTCCGTTCTGGTTAATGTCGCATTAATACTCATTACTGCTAACATCGTCTGAAAAACAACCCACTTTTGCAGATTTTTTCTACTTTCTGTTCAGTTTAACCCTGAACATCGTTTGAAAAACTACCCACTCTTGCGGGGGGGGGGGGGTGTTCCCCCAGTTTAAATCCAGTTTCTGCACGGGATCCGGCCCATGTGATAAACTCCATATATTGTGCATTTCCTAACTGACACCACTGAATTATACCCTTTGCAATAAAGAAAAACAAAACTTTTGCAAGAACTAAACCAATTTTCTCAAGAGTACACATCCTTCATCTATTCATGTATGCTTTTCAGGAGCTTAGGTGCAATTCTACCACAAAACACAAATTTATTTTTGAAGCGAAACATATGGCCATATTAAGCACTTGAATAGAGATCCATACTTTTCATTAGAAATGCATAGATTCTTCATAATTAAATGATGTTCATAATCTTTTATCTTGTTAACATAATTTTAAGAACATCTGGAGCCAGGCCCACTGCTATTTATTTACAAATATAGTAAATGTTATTATTTTTTTAATGGCAAGCACAGGGAACTGAATGGCTTTGTCTCACTTGTTTAATCAGATCTCTGCTTATGCTCCTTTGGTTAAAGGTCTCATTCCCATTATGATTGGAAGCAAATTGTTGATCGTTTTATATGTGCCTTGTTCCCATTGGAGACCATTTCTCATGTGATTGTGATTATTTGGATTCATTTTGAAGAGAGACAAATGCCAAAAAATGCTCTTTTTGAACACTAATTTTTGGGTGGTTCTTTTGAAAATAAGTGATTTGTAAGAGTGTTCAAGTGTGAACGACAGATCTGATTCACAGGCAGGCAGGGAGGCAGGTGGAGCCCCACCAGGCCCATAGTGCAGCTAGAGAGAGGAAGGGAGAAAGGGAAGCTGGACTCACCCCCCCCCGCCCCCAGTCATGCAGGAAAGCAAAGAAGCTGGCATTTCAAGCCAAAGGCAACCGGACCAAGAACGCTTTGCAGGAGCGGCAGGGACATCTCCCTGCCTCACATCCAGCACCAGCACTGCTGCCACCAGGAAGTGCCAAGGAGGCTTTACCATTACAAAAGGTGGAGAGCAAGAGAGGGCTGGAGCCACTTGAGGCAGATAGCCAAGGAGGCAAGCAGGCAAGCTAGCATGCTTCCCACCACCACCCCCTCCTTCCTTTGTATCTGGGCATTGCCTGGGAGCTCTCCCAGAGCTCCTACTACGCCCAGCAGCTGGGTGGCTCGGGCTTGGGCTCTGCTCCTCTCTCCGCCTGCCGCTCTCAGTTTCTCTCCCATCCGCCAGCCCCACTCACTTGCTTGGCATTCTCTTAAGAGAAGGAGGAAGCCAGCTGGCCACTTGCCTCATGTCAGTTGGGCGCTTCTGAGTCTTCTTGTGACTTTCTCCCAGCTGTGCATAGCCTAGCTGGATGTTTTGGTTGTGAGGGGCTTATTTAGGCCCTGATTCTTTGCCTGGCCCAGGAGGCTGCATTGGGCCTTCCCCCAGTCCCTGACTGTTATTAAGGTGCCATTTTAAGGGCCCCAAGCACCCCATCATCGTCGTCCTCCTCCTCCTCCTGTGTAAAGCTGGGGCACAGCTTATTCCATGTCACTAATGGGAATGACATGGAATAAGGACATAATTTGCTTCCATAGTGGGAACTACGCATTGGCCTTGGTCCATGACCCAGTGTCAATATGATTCACAAACCAAATTAAATGTAAGTGGGAATGAGCCCAAAGTCAAATCTTGAGTCCAGATTACCTGACAGGCTATCTTTTTATATTAATCTGCCTGAGGACTCATTCACATTCACCTTTTTGCATCGATAAATAAATAAATAAATCTAGCTTGGCACCCTGTATAGCAGTTATAGATCCACACCCTAGAGTTACAGATCCACAATTGCTCCATATTTGATAATACACCCATTCCTCCACATTTGCTGGGGTTAGGGGCAAAGGACCCCTGTGAATGTGGAAAAACCCACAAATAACAAAACACTATGTTTTTACTTGAGAAAACACCTCTCTAGGAATCTCTAGGTCCTCCTGGGCAACTCTGTGGTCAACATCTGCCAGACATTGACCATAGAATTGTGGTGGAGGAACTACAAATGCCTAGTGAGGTGTTCTCTCTAGGAATCTCTAGGTCTTTCAGTGCGACCTTTGGTTAAAGTTGACCATAGAGTTGCTCTGGAGAACCTAGAGAGAACATATTAATAAAATCCATGAATAATCAAATCCACAAAAGTCAAAGCCACAAATGTGGAAGGACAAATGTACTACATATTCATAATCATGGTGCTATTGCCACAATTGTAAATGCTCCCCCCAAAAAACCTACCTTAACAGCTCAGACCACATTGAGCAATAGAGGTCTGTTCAACTGATAATTGAGGTGCAGGAGGAGAATGTTTCTAGCCCCCTCTGCCAGAGAGCAAGGCTGTGACAATCAGAAGCAGGATTCCATCACAATTCCTTGTGACAAACTTGCTCACTGGCAGTAGTGGTCTGGAAATGCCACCCTACTGAACCCTGATTACCAGCTCAACAGACCTCCATTTCTCAGTGTGGCTGCTGACTCTTAAGGTAGGTTTTAGGAGCTGGACCAGAAGACATTATTATATAGTTATACAGTTGCCCCTCCCAATTCGCCAGAGATCCATTCTGGACCCCCTCATGAAAATGGTGACTCACACATATTCGAGTCCCATAGAAAATAATGGTGCAGGCATGCACCACCTTTCTGTTAATGGCCGCTTGTCCCTCCTGCGAAGAACAAGAACATGGATTCCAAGTCTGCAAAAAGGGAGGGACAACTTTTTCACTAATATCTCAGCAGTATTCTTGATTTTTGTTTCTACTGTTTTTTGTTCTTACTGCTGAAGAACTCATTGACAAATTGTTCCTGAGGAAGGAGGGACACAACTTCACCCACTTGGATCCCACCTGCACCAAATTCTCCACACAATCAAGCAAAAATTAATTAAAATACCAGACACTTTATACTAGCATTGCAGTGCTGTTCCACTAAGACTGCCTTGGTGATGAGAGGATATCATGATAATTGCTGCAGTGGGAAATGACTTTTCTTTAGGTGAAGAGGAGAAACCCAGTAGCGAGGCAGTGGGTGTTTGCCCATGCCTACTGGCCTGGATACTCTAAATAGCAAAAAGTCAATCCTCACTCATGATTTTGAAATGCCTAGTGGGACACTTGATGCTCACAGCCAATTCACTATTTTAAAAGTGAGGGAGGAGCTCATTTCCTGTTCTACTTGCAGACAGAAGATTTTTCTTTCTGAGGCCAGGCAGAACAAATACTTCACTAGCAAGGAATAGTCTACGTGTGTTCTCTATATTGACCTATAGTAAGAAGGGACAAACAATATTCAGGAGTGCAGGTGCTAGCTTTTGTATGTGACCCAGTTCCTAGCAGTATGGTGACTAGCAGGTACAGCCAAGCTCAGCTCATCCACAGCAATTAATCATCACTGTGACTAAAGCAGCTTCATTTATATACCACTTCATATCATGCTATGAGATGTCTAAGCAGTTTACAACTGTAAGCTCATTGCCCCCCAACAGTAGGGTACTCATTTTAGCGACCTCAGAAGGATGCAGGCCTGAGTCTAGCCTGAGCCCTGGCTAGTATTGAACTCGCAACCTTGTGGTCTATGAGTGAGTGGCTGCAGTACAAGCATTTAACCACTGCACCACCAGGGCTCTTTCCTGATTATTAAAATATCTTCTACGTGTGATTCTATGTATTTATTCTCTCTGCCACACACAACACATACACACTCACATTTTCAAACATGTAAACTTTTCAAAGTTAACATCTTTACTTTCTCTTATAGATTCTGCACCAGACAAATGTAAGCTCAAAGCAGACTTATTGTGTTGTGATTAGACCCAAATTCTCCCTTCTAAACATTATAGCTGTTAAATGATTTAGCATTGTGCTTAAACTGTCTTTTTCTCCCTTAGCCTTGTCACTTTGTTAAATCTTGGGGAAGTGGAACCTTTATTGTAATCATGTATTGACATGTGCATTGCTGCACTATATGGTGCTTCAGTAAGCCTGGACACTCTTTTCCATGAAAATTAAATGTAACTGGCTCCATCTTCCTGTCCTGCCCTTTGCTACACTACTTCTGGTGGGCACCACTTGCAAAAAGTATAGGCCTGAATAGCTGGCTGAGTACAAAAATCAGAATTGCAGGATTGACAGTCCTACTGATATCTCATTGGTATCAATACAATTACAGCTGTTTAGTTTTGGAGAAAATACCAGTTCTCTTCTCTAGTTAAATTTTTTAGCAATATGGATTTATACCTGTTCCCAGACAGCTGATTTCCTTCTCAGTTTGATTCTTGATATGATCACTGGCAACCTCACACTTGAATTTCCCTACAAGGTTTGATTGTTGAAATGTCCACCTCCATGCCCCATTAACATGTTTTAGTTCTTGATCAGGTTTTAATTTATTGTTTTGAAATAACTTAACTTTGAGCTTTTGACCTGCACTGGGTTCCACCTGACAGATCAGTGATTTGTTGGAGCAGTTCTCAATGAGCTGTGGCTGAGGCAAAGGATCTGAAAGAAAGGAAAGAAGAAAAGGCACAGGAAACTTGAGGAATTAACTGTTTCAAAATACATAAGCTGAGTTCCTGCATCAAGAAATGTATCATGTTCTGCCATGGTGCAACTAGAATATTCTTCTCAATTCTCCTCCTATAGTATTCACTCCCCCCCCCCCCCCATGGCCATTTAGTGGTCAATGGAGAGTGTAGGATGGCTGAAAGGTGTCTGACTATGTAACTCTAACAGGAAACACCATGATGATGATGACGATATCTTCTAGGTTCTCTGGAGGACTTGAAAGAGGTCCTGGAGAATATTCAATCAATAAATGAATCACTCATTTTTTATGTGGCCCTCCTCCTGGCACAGGATGCAAGGAGGCACACAGAGCTAAAAACAAGATCAGCTAAAGATCTGACGGTAACAATTAAAAGACTATTTTAAAACTTATCTCATTAAAACTGTTGAAACCTACATGCTTGTCCATCTGGGTATAATCACATAGCCAGATGCTTCTTGGCAATCCTAAGCTCTCCAACAACCACTAAATAGCTGTTTAACTAGTTGGGGGGATGGGAAGCAGCATGAAAAAGTTCGGTTTTCAGAGGTAGGTTTGGTCACTGCATGAGGGAAATAGAACATTCTAACCTGGAAACTATGCCCTATGAGGAGCAACGTAGGGAGCTAGGTATGTTAGCCTGGAGAAGGTGTTATGATATTTGAGGGGATGTCATACCGAGGATGGAGCAAGTTTGTTTTCTGCTGCTCCAAAGACTAGGATCCAGAACAATGGATGCAAACTACAGGAAAAGACATTCTACCTCAACATTAGGAAGAACTTCCTGACAGTAAGAGCCGTTTGACTGTGGAAGACACTCCCTTGGAGTGTGGTGGAGTATCCATTTTTGGAGGTTTTTAAACAGAAGCTGGGTGGCCATCTGTTGGGGGTGCTTTGATTGTGTGTTCTTGCATGACAGGGAATTGGATTAGCCCTGGAGATCTCTTCTGTCTCTATGATTCTGTTATTCTAACCTCAACAAGAAGAAGAGGAAGAGGACAACATGTGCAGGTATAAGTTGGACTTGGGGCTGCCTTTGGAGAGTGTTCAGAAACTTCAGCTGGTCCAAAGAGCTGCAGCCAGACTGTTAACTGGAGCAGGTTACAGAGACCATACAAAACTCCTGTTGAAACTGCTCCAATGGCTGCCAGTTTGTTTCCAGGAACAATACAATGTGTTGATTATGATCTAAAAAGCCTTATATGGCTCAGGCCCAGGCTAGATTGCAACTCCCTGTATGAGATGGACTGGTATCTGAGATCATCAGGAGAGGCCTTTCTCTCAGTACTACCACCATCACAAGCACATAAGATGGTGATTAGAAGCACTATTTTTCAGATCTTTCCAGCTCTGGAAAGGTGAGTACAGAAAATGCTGCTGGTGCTGGGCCACTCCTGTTCAGTAGAAATAACAACAGCCCCAGGCTAGAAAACTGCTAAGGATATAGTATAGCTAAGTATGTTATGTGTAAAATATTATTTTAAAGAATTATAAATACAATAAAGACTGCCATAAGCAAAATTTCTATTCCTATTGCTGTGCATTTTTATCTCAACACCAAAGCTTACAAACACATTGGAATTTGATTGGAGAAATGACTTGCCCAATTTGGGATATCTAGCCCAAGCTTGTTGTTATTTGTTATGCTTTTTGAGTTGGATTCCTGGATTTATTTCTTCTTTGCCATTTCTTTTCAGTGCCATATTTGTTGGCCTATGATGTTTTTCTCGATTCCATTTTATTCCTCCATGCTATTTAAACATTATGTAAAACTGCTGGGAGAGATCATTCAATCTTAGAAGGTCTGATACCACAAGTTAACTGATGACACTCAATTCAATTTCTCTTTTCTATCTAAATCCAAGAGAAACTGTTTTAAAGCCTTGTCAAATGAGAAAAGAATGCTGAAATGGAACAGGAGAGTAGATGCTTTCTCTGTGCCTCTCTGTATGATGTCATAGCAATTCTGTTCTCTTCCCAAGGGAGACATGTCTTTTGCCATAGTGGAAAAATCTGTTCAACAAAAGGCACACTTTTAATTACTGTCTCCCTCAGGAAGAGACCTGAAGTGCTAGCACACAGAGAGGCACAGAAAAAGCCAATACTCTCCCGCTCCATTTTGACTTTCTTTTCTCATGCGACAAGGCTATTAGTTCTGAACTACTGTCTGATGTCAGTAATGAATTGGTGTTAGGGTGAACAAATTGAAACATTGATTGTAAGGAAAATCAGGGGGTGGGGTTTCACTTGCCATGGAAATGCAGATTTTCATTTGAGATATATTTGTGGATTCAGCTCCTAACCTAGATGATCAAGCTTCTCTGCTAGCTAGGAGTGCATTTGCACAGTTAAATCTAGTGTGCCATCTTACATATTTCTGGGGATGTTGGATTTGGTCATGGTGACACATGCCTTAGTTACATTACATTTGGACTACTGTAATACAATCTATATGTGTCTGCCCTTGGAAAGTGTTCAGAAATGTCATCTGATCCAGAATAGTGCAGTTTGGCTGTTGCCAGAACTGGATAGAGGGAACACATATTGTTTATACATTTATTATTTAATGGTTATTTATTAAAATAGTTATATCCCACCTTTTATTATAAAATCTCAGGATAGAATAAAATAAAATCATTTTAACCAATCTAAACAGCATGGTGTGGTAATTTGAGCATTGGACTATGACTCTGGAGCCCAGGATTCAATTCTCCACTTAATCATGGATACCCACTGGAGTGCCTTGGCTGGGTCATACACTCTTTGCCCCAGTAAAACTCATGATAGGTCAGAAATGGCATGAAGGCACACAAGAGTAGTCAGAAGGCACACAACAACATCAAAACAGTAAGCAATAATTTAAGCAGACTGAAAACATGTTAAACAATTTGACAATTTAAAATAAGTTAGTTTGAAATCACTTCAAAACAATTTAATACCATGAATATTTGCCAATTTGGATAAAATCAATTTACTCCCTCAAAGGCTTTAATAAATACCCATGTTTTTTACTTGGCACTGGGATGAAAACAGTAGTGGAGCCAATTGGGCCTTTTGGAATCCTTGATATAATAACATCTGTTTCTTTGCAACTTGGAAGTGTTAGTCATGACCTATAAAGCCCTGTACAATTCAGGACAAGGCTATTTGAAAGATTGTATTCAGCTATATTTGGGTTTTAAGATGCCCAGGTTTTAAGATTTTAAAGGGAGACCATTTTTCTTGATCTCAACAGCATCTAAGACTAGTTTTTCATATCCTCAAACATTTCACAGAACAAATCCGAGACATATATGGCCCAGCAACATTAGAGTGTGGTCAAGATGGCAAAGATTATTACTAAAAAACAACAGCACTTTCCTTTTGCCTGAGCCTACAGAAAGAAGCAAGATTCTGCATCCTCCTCTCCTCTTCCCCCTGCAGAGTTAAATGAGTGCAAACAACTTTTGTACTTTGAATTCAGTTTGCAACAATTGCAGTAAAGTGAGGATGATGGGGGAAACTGGAATAGGAGAGAGAAAGTGAGACATCTTAAAAACAGCTGAAAAAGTGGAACAGCAGAGAATTAATCAGGACTCTTTCTGACAAACTGGGACAATCTGAGGGTATGGAATAGTTCTGATGAATTCAACTAAAGATTCATCTAGTCCAACTTCGTTTCTCTTACAACAGCTAATTAAATGTTTCCAGGAAAGCAAAAGCAGGATAGCCATGGTCGCCTATTGTAGCTGCTGCCCAGAAAGGACCAAAGAAAAGCTATGCAAGACAATGAAGAGAGACCAGTCACAAACTAAGAGAAACTAAAAGGAAGGAAGAGAAACCATGGCATCAGAAGAGATGTGGAGTTTGAAGACTCACCATGAACTTTCAAAATTAAAGTGGTTTTCTTAAATAATGCAACATTATTTTCATTGTGTCCATCCACTGTGTAATTTCCAGCATCCTTCTTCACCAGATTATCTATTCTCAGGCTTCCATTGTTTAAAATGTTGTATTTCTCTGATTTTTCACTTGTAGTGTTCCTTATTTTACGTGCAATCAGTATTGCCTTGTTACCAATTGTCTGAATCCATTGTATACGGGCTAGCGTGCCTGTGAATTCTGGAGCAGGCAGAAAAACTGAATGACCCAAAATGCCATGAACTTCCTCACTGCTGGATGTAACACCTACAGGGAAGAAAATATACAGATTGTGTCAGACTCTACTCCTTGGATCAATGGATTTTTGACTTAAGTGCCTGGTTCACCAGATTTTTCAAATTCTAATTTTCTCCATATCTTATTCCTTTCTTCAAGGATATGGGGACAATCATCTGATTAATTATTAGAGACATAAAAAATAAAAATTCTCCTTGATGAAATATGGTATCCCAACACATCAAAATACATTGTTGTTGTTGTTGTTGTTTTAAAAAAATCAGCCATGCAAGGTATTTTTCCCCTTTTGGAACTTTTGCAAAAGAAATTGTTTGTAGATAGGATATCTTTTGTGCTAACTGAAACACTGAAAAAATGTGTACAAGACAATAATATTGTCTAGTGAGAAGAAAACCTGATTTTTTTTCTATGCAAGAATGAAAGAAGCAAAGATTTGTACCTGTATTAATTACCAGCCAGACCAAAGTATGATGGCTTTGACCTAACAGAGCCAACAGATGTGATCATATTAAAACATAAAAAGTGTTTGATCCACGAGTAGAACTGTTCCATTGACAAAATGTTTCCTGGATCTGTGTGTTGACATGTGTGTCCATGAAATCCATAATCCTGGCCTTAATATTCACCCAAATGGCACCATTATGTTTCCACTTTACTTGCACGTGGACAGTACAGCCATCCTTAGGAGTGCTGCCCAACTTACATATTTGTAACTACTTGTAATTACATACTAACCTTACTTACATATTTGCTCTGAATCAAAATTGTTCATATGAGAGACCAAATAATGAAGCGAGGGATCTCACTCATTCGAGCTGACCTATAAGCTCTGCTGAAAATTCAGTATTCACATCCAACTTGCTATTTAGCCTAATGCAATATTTTTAATGATCTATGTATCATCCATTAAGATTTGGTCCATCTTCCTTTTTCACATGTTAAAGTCCACTTCAGAATTATCCTAGCCAAATTGACCTGAATGAGAGTTGCTCAACATTATTTCACATTGAATTATGCCAAATATCTGCAGCTTGGTAAAACTAAACAATAATCAAGTTACTGACCCATTATACTTAGTTATAATATCAATCTACATAATCATGTATTTGCAATACCACAGTGTCTGAATTAACCTCCAGAATTCCCAAATCGTAATCACAGTCAGTTGAGTCACACCCATACTGCAAAACTTTAATTTTGGTCCTTGTAATGCAGTAGTATTTTGCCACACCCAGAAAAGAGGAAAGAAGGAATTGGTTGCAAACTCACCTTTCAGGCAAAAGAGAAAAGTCATCAAGAATGTAATTAGGAAAATGGTGCCCCGCTTCATTTTCAAGATTGTCTTTCCTGTCTAAAGAAAAGTGTGCTGAAGACAAGCGTGGGATGTGAGCAGGCTGATCTACTTAAATTCTGTTATCAGCACACCTCGCTCACACCTCCTCCCAGGCCTAGGGTACTCTTCCTCTTCTAACATGTGCTAAGGAGCAGGGCAGATCTGGGTTTTGTGGCTGTTCTCTTCTCTATACAAGAAATATTTAGCTGACTTTTCCCTTTTTAAAATTTGCCAGACCTAGCAGAGCTGGACAAAAAAGAGGGAATTGCAGATGGGCACGTAAGTATGGAGGCAAATGGAAAATGGTCACCTCTACACAAATACTGTGATAAAATTTGGGGATAATAAGCTGTAATAAGATATATAGAATATATAAATACATAAAACAGACGAATATGTACCAAAAAGCACACAATGTGTTAAAATATATATATAAGGGACTAAATATTGATAAAATGAGAAAACGTTTGAGACAATAGTTGAAAAGTACAAATAAGGTAGTTGGAGAAGGATACAAAATGAATGTAACAACATATATGTGGGATATGCCAAAGATATACAATAAGAAAACTTGAATGTAAAAATACCAGCAAGATATAATATAGCTGAGTAATAATTATGTACTGTTTGCTGCTGCTAAGTAATTTATTAGTGTAAATATATAATTTGCTGATCCGCCATTTGTAAAAAAATTTCGTTATTAGCTATGTATTAAACTATTTCTGTTATAATAAAAAAAAAAACATTGCCAGATTTGCAGGCTCTGGAGCTTATTGTTGTGCAAATCAAAACAGAACTGAAAGTTAGGGATGTTATTTGATGTCTTGGAAAGACCCCCAACTCTTCAAACATAGATTTATTTATTTATTTATTTATTTATTTATTTATTTATTTATTTATTGTTATAATGTCTAGCTCAGCCTTCAGTCAAAGGAATAGGCAGTAAAGTCTAAACTGGCATAGTGGCTTGGACTTTCTGATGAGATGTAACAAAATGAATAGAAGGAGTGCTTTTTATTCCTTTACATGTACACCCAGCAACCACATGCACTCCATCTTCCAAAGCCTCTTTAGAGTGTCAGAAGGCCTACATGCCCCATGTAGGAGGGGGCACTGGGGGTTGTTGGATGGAGCCTAGGATGAGAAATTTCTACCTCTGGGAATTTCCTTCTTGTTGTATGCCTTCAAGTCATTTCTGAGTTATAGTGACTCTATCACAGGGTTTTCTTGGCAAGATTTGTGCAGAGGGGGGTTATCTGTGCCTTCCTCTGAGGCTGAGAGAGTGTAGCTTACCAAGGTCACTCAGTGGGTTTCCATACCCAAACAGGGATCTGAACCCTGGTCTCCAGAGTCATAGTCCAAGGCTCAAACCACCCAGTTGGTTCTCTGGGAACTTCCCTATGTTAATTTGTTTCACAAATCAAATCTATAAAATGGGTTCATGCTGAGAGGAAGGTAGAATTGTGCTGAAACAACCAGTCAGCTTGCGGTTGTTGCAGCTGTAAAAGCAACAGCAACAGCAGTAATAATCAGTGGCATCCTCATCTCCGGTGCCACCTGGTGAAGAGGTAGGGCTTCCATTGCAGGGAAGACAGCACCGGAGGGCAGCCTGTTCTGACAGAAACACCACTACCCCTGCCCTTCAGGGGCACACACCTTCCTGAGACTCAATGAGGGGAATGCTGACCTCACCAGCTGCAGAAACTTGCATTTCTTCTGACTCACAGCTTAAGAGTGTCTGTGAGGCCTTTCCAGGGCAGCGCCCCCCCCCCCAAGCAGGCAGCCCCCAAAGCTGGATGAATGGGACCCCAGAGAAGCTGCTGCTTTCTGCCAATGAGGGAGAGGCCACCATCTCAGCCCTGAGAGACCAGGGACATGTGAGAGGTTTTCAGCTGCAAACAGCCCGGGGCCTGAACGGGGCGGTGCAGCTGCCATCCTCCATCCAAATTCTGGGATGTCTGTTGTTCCTCTGCCTTGGAAACCTCCTGGTGGCAGGGAGCCACAATCTTGCAATGGAGATGAATCAGGCTGGCGCTCGAGAAGTGGCTAAGGGTGGGGCTTCCAGGGGTGGCACACTCAGCCTCCCCTAGAGCTGCTGCATCATTCTACTCATGACTAGAATGATGTGGTGGCAACATGGTGGAAAGGAGGGCCCACCCGGGCTTTCACCCCTTTTCTGGGGTGTCACTCAGTGTGGGCTGACCCCGTCCCGCACCCCCTAGTGATGCCACTGGTAATAATAGTGTGCCTTCAAGTTACTTCTGACTTATGGTAACCCTAAGGCAATCCTGTTGTGGGGTTTTCTTAGCTAGCTTTGTTCAGAAAGAATTTACCAATGCCTTTCTCTGAGGCTTAAAGAGTGTGACTTGGCCAAAGTCACCCAGTGGGTTAACATGACATGGCTGAGTGGAGATGTGAACATTGGTCTCCCAAAGTCCTAGTCCAGCAGTCAAACCATTGCATTCCACTGACTCTATGAACTATGTTGAATTTAGCTGGCCCCAACTGGTAACCTAACCATTATGTTTTGTACTAACTGTAGCTTTCCTTAAGTGTTCAGATGTAGCCCCATATACCACATTGCAGTCTCAGAGAAAGATTATATTAATAGTATAGGCTGCTTGAGGATTTTTAAAAGATGGGGGAATGTCCTCCATGTCCCATCAGTGAAGTCAATTAACCTGTTTTAATGCTATTTGTTAGCTGCCCTGAGATCTCCTGATACAGAGAAAAGTATAAATATTTTAACAACATAGAAAGCCAGCATGATATAGTGCTTTGAGCACTGAACTGTGACTCTGGAGAATAGGGAGATTATCACACCAGCCCCTTGCTCACTGCAATCAGGCTTGTAATAATAAAATGGTAACATACCATTATTATTATTATTATTATTATTATTATTATTATTATTATTATTATTATTATTATTTCTTATCCACCTCTCCCTGTGGATTGAGGCAGAGAACAAAAATGAACAACACAACTTATTTAACATTTATCCCAACATTTTCCATGCACAGGATCCTAGATGGCTGATTCTGCTGCTGTTGTTAGACGGAGTTTTTTGAATAATTCTATGGCCATCTAACATATGTTGAGTCTATTAAATGCAAAAATAAAATAGTTAAATCCAAGTTCTGTCAACTGAAACCATGCTGATAGGGCTTGAACCTTCACACTGAAAAGGAAATGTTTTGTTTTGCATTAAATTGCCAAGCAGCATGAAAATCCTATAGTGACAGATGTGCAAAAAAGAGCCGAGTTCAGGAACCCATATTGTAGTACTGTTCTGCTGATAGTCATCAAATTGTTCACAAGATGAGCAATTTCTCTATCCCTCAGCAATCTTTTACTTACAGGAACAGGAAACTGCTGTTGTATGAGAAAAACAAGACATTCACTGCATAACGGAAACAAAATCTAGTGCATGCTTTTTCTTTCTCTTATGATTTCTTACCAGTGCTGTACGAAAATGGAAATTCAGTGCCCTAGAGCTCTAGACACTCTGTTGTATGGGCTATTCATAAATAGGACTAGACTACAAAGTAGAAAGGTTACTACAAAGAGATATTTCTAGGATGCCCTTTGTGAAGGATAGAGTACATGGTGTAAACCACTTTTTCCCAACCAAGTGCTATCTACCAATGGGTTCATGACCTAAGGTTTTGTTTTTTTTGTTTTTTTGTTTGTTTGTTTTGAAGGATGATAAAACAGATCCACTCACATCCTTTGACAGGGGTGGGAAACAGCTGGCCCTCCAGATGATTTAAACTACTCTCAGAAGGCCAGGTAGTTGGTAAGTGATTAACTAACTTTATTTCCAGAATATTGAGAGGGTCAAAATTTCTCTGCTCTGTGACAAAGTAGCAGTAGTAAAAGCACAGATATAAAAAAGACCCTTTACTACGAAATGCAAGGTCATAGAGGTCCCAGGGGCTAAGAACTGTTGTCCAGCATACAGTTATCTCTTCCTATTCATGGGGGATCCGTTCCAGAGCCAGCCACCCTGCGAATCAGAAATATCACAAATACTGGAGCCCCATTGATTAGAATAGCTGTGCATGTGCCTCCGGCGTGAGCGCAATTTTGTCCCTCACCTCTTGCTGTCTGCAAAAGACCAAGACTGGAGATGGCAAGCCCACAAATGGTGAGGGACGAGTGTATTGTGTTTTTAAAGCTCTCTGTATAAAATTTTACAGTGAGTCTCCTGTAGGAAAATTATATTAGGAACTATATTCCTAATAAAGTCTGTAGTTCGCCTTTTCTCTGCTCTACCCAACTCACTGACATTCAATGAGATCACCCAAATCCTTTGATTCAGAGATAGCTACATCTATCCACTAGTCTGTCTTACATTCCTATCGCTATTTGCTAACTGTCCAAGCTCCTATATAGACAGGCTGCCACTGATTTTCCAACAACCCTGATTTCTGTGTACAAAGCACTGAACCTGCATAGCCCTTTTACAGGCATAATGACATTGTTATTGGGTCACTTTTCATTTCCATCTGACTTTAACCTTCTTTGGTTATGATGTATCATCTACAATGCTTTTCCTCTTTTTTCTAGAATCTACTGATTCTGTTACAAGGAATAACTGTGGCATCTTATCCGAGTTTTCTTGCACACTTATATCTTCCTGCAGTCTGCAGGCATCTCTTCAAAAATTAAATATCTAAGACCCATGAATAATGAAAAAAGCCCCCCTCCCACAGGTGATGCACCATAGGATATCTCTGAAGTAACCTCCCCCTCTACCTGAATCAAATTTCCTTGGGAGCACATCTGTCCAAAAGGTCTAGCTGAAGAGTGCCCAATTTATCAATAATCACAGGCTCTGCAGAAAGACAATGGACGTTTTCACACTGGGCTTTAAATGGAGGCAAACCTACCTCCGTCTGGCCCCACTCCGGCTCCAGAACCTAAAAGTTCAGACGACGTCGCAGCAAGCCCCTCCTCATCCTGCGCCATCCCTGCCTCACTCCGGGGTCTTGCTCGTCGTGTTCAAACTACGTCGCAGCAAGCCCCGCCCCATCTTGCGCAATCCCTGCGCCATCCCTGACGCTAGCTGGCTTTAGCCCCATATTTCTAATTCCTTTTCTAAAAAGGAATTAGAGGGGCTGCTGCCGGAGGCAATCAGGAGCCCTTCCGGCGGCTGCTGTTTTCACCGCCGGAGCGGCTCTTGATTGCTTCCAGGGGGCTTCCAGGCGGCTTTAGAGCCGCCTGTGTGAAAACGCCCAATCTCTCTAGAGGAGCAACTGTAGCCATTAATGTAAGTCTGCAATAAATTTGTAGGTGATGGATCTTTTCTTATCAGAGCTCCCTGTAGTATATCCTAATCCACTGATTGTATCTCTTTCTCAGTATTGTTTTTCCTGATTAGAGATAGAGGTAAATGGAAAATCTCATTGTGTGTTATATCTAACATTAACATGTGCTTCCTTTTTAGAGTCTGTAATGTTGGAATAATGTTTCAGGGAAAATGCACAATGTGGTGAATGGCAGCAGCCATGATGACTAAGTATTTGGCCACTGCTGAGTCATGCAGCATCAAGGCTGATGAAACAGGAGGTGACATAATGACAGGGAGTCACCTGGTGCTGTAAAGCACAGTAAGTGCTGCAAAAGGGCTGCAAACATGTTGAGTCATACTTATGATTGACAGGTATCCAAAAGGAAGAGGCAGGGCTAGAAAGCCATGTGGAGCACTGGCTATATAAGGGACAAGCCTCTGGACACACATGTGGGTTGATAGTGGAAGGTGGAGATTGTTGGAGAGTGTGTTGGTGTATTATTGTACATAGCCTTTGTACATAGAACTTCTGAAAATTAAAAGCCTCTTAGTGAGATATCTGCTGAGTCTCTCTCTGCTCTGTCTGGAGGGGAAAGGAGTTTTCCTGTAACTGACAACGTTGCTTGCTTCATTGAAGACAGTCTGGATCCTGGTGCTTCATGTTACGTGGTTCCCACGCACTGCGTCACCACGCTAACATGTAACTTGCTGTACTAAAGGTTCTTTGTCTTCATTTACATCAGTCAAATGGCCTAGTGAACATCAACCTGTTTCTTTTCCAGTCCCAAGTTCCAAAAGTTGGGGTTTTTTAAGGCTCCAGAGCTTTTGATGTTGACCTTTGTAGTTTAAGGCAAACAGGTGTTGGATACAATTGTTTAAACAAGCATATTACTCCAATCCCAATTGGAGGACCCTAGCTCTAAGAAAAACTTTTGCTACTTGGGCATTAGCACATGCTACTAATGTTCTAGATTTCTGATAATTATAAAAGATATTTCACTTTCTCTGCTATATGAAAGGCATTTGCCTGATTAAGGATCTGAAGCAAGTGCATCTGGTGGCGCAGTGGTTAAATGCCTGTACTGCAGCCACTCACTCGACCACAAGGTTGCGAGTTCAATACCAGCCAGGGCTGAGGCTCGACTCAGGCCTGCATCCTTCCGAGGTCGCTAAAATGAGTACCCAACTGTTGGGGGGCAATCAGCTCACAGTTGTAAACCGCTTAGACATCCCATAGCGTGATATGAAGCGGTATATAAATAAGCTGCTTTGCTTTAGCTGCTTTGCTTTTGCATCTTCCATTGGAGCTGATCCAGTAATCCCTTAGGTTTTGGATGTTTGCACAAAACTACTTGATGATTCATTAGAAGTAGAGAAAAAAGGTTGTCCATCACTTGTCTGTTTATTCTTCAGTATATTATTTATTTGAAGGTGGTATTAAATATAGGGGTATAAGGAAATGGGGCCAAAGGTTTCATACAGCTTCTTATGCAGTAGGATCTTCATGTATAGGAGGAATAAAGGGAAGACCATACTCTATCTTGTTGCTATCTTGTTTCATTTTTCTTTTTGGAACAATTTTATTTTTGTGATTACCTTTATAATGTTTAACATTTTTATGTAAGTGTTCAAAAAGTGTGCAGAAGTTAAATCTACTAGTTTTCCCTTTAACTTTTCTTATTTTCCTTAGTCTGCATTTTTGCTGTTTTCATCACTGCTCCAATAAATAATACCACACTGTCTTGGTCACTGAGTTGGACTCCAAGGATTTTACATGGTATACAAAATATATTGTTTAATCAGGTCTAGAGTAAATCAGTTTAGGACTTTTGCATTCAGCCTTCACTATAATTGAGGTGGTGAGTTCCATAATCATGGACTGTTGGTTTTCACTTCTATATGTTTTCATGTTTTTGCTGGTGTCTTTTGGTCTGTCACATAAAGCTTCCCTTGGTGTAGTTTATCTTCAAAGTGAGCTAAGGCATTTTGTATAGACTAAGGGGGGAAATGGACTAGCAGGAAGATGCATTCTGAAGATGGATCGGGACCACAGTGAACACATGCCGTGGCCCCAATCTGCCTTGCAGCTGCCCAAAGTGCCACTCCTTTTTTGGCCGCCTTCAAGCTAGTTTCGCTGCCTGCGCCGCAGCAGGAAGCCAGCTTCTGGGCTGCTCCAGAAGCATGCAGCATGTAAATACCATATTTCCAGAGCTCCTGGAAGCTAGCCCATATGTGGGCAGCTGGGCAGATGGAAACCAGCTTCTGGGTGGCTTCAGAGTGTGCGATGTCAAAATGCCATGCTCTTAAGCCGTCCAGAAGCAGAGTCTTTTTGCTAGTCTGTTCGGGCCCTTAAATATTATTGGTGTTAAGTTTTAAGTATCAGTTTTAAGGTTGATAATTTCTCAAATAGCCTTTGAACTAAACATCATTGCAATATGCATTGTAAACTACAAAGCTCCAGATCTGAGCAATTATATTGTTCATTGTCTTCAAAAAGAGATGAATGCTCTGAACTACAGTGAAGATATTAAATTGCCTTCAAAAACAGAAGATCTGGATATGTAATTGTTATTCGGGGTTATTTGGGTGTTTTTTTTTTCTATGTATGACTTTAAAAAAATAAAGTTAAAAATTGTTTCCCCCCCCCCCTTAATCTTCTTATTTTTGTAAATATACTTGTATCCAGTTCTCAATCTCTTCCCATTCTTCTTTGTGTTTCTTGTTAGGAATATCTCTTAATAAGTCAGTTAATTTGTCCATCTGGATATAATCTAATAATCTCCAGCACCATTCTGATATATCGGGTACTTTATTTTGATTCCAAAGGGTGGCATATGTAATTCTAGCCGCTGTTGTCATATAAAATATTTTTTTACCAAATTCTTTTTCTAAATTAAAATCCATTATGCCTAATAAAAAGAGTTTTAGGTCTTTTTCAAATCTACATTTTAATATCTCTTGCATAATTTCATGGATTTCATTCCAGAATTTTTTTGCAAGTGGACACAACCACCACATATGGAAAAACATTCCATTGTGTTTCTGACATTTCCAACATTTTTCATTTTTATCTTTTTTCATCTTAGCTAATTTAACCGGACTTAGGTACCATCTGTATTGAAGCTTATATACATTTTCCCAGAGATTGTAAGCTAAAGTATGTTTTATCTTAGTTTTCCACAATTGCTCCCATTCTTCAAAGTAGATGTTCTTACCTATTACATAAACAATTACATAAATAAAAAGACAGATGGGGGGGAGGGAATAAATAAACATTATAATAAAGATAAAGAAAAAGAGGAATGTGGCCATCAAAAAGGTTTATAAGACAATACGTATGTAGAAAAATTGAGCAGTAAAGATACCACATATTTATTTTTGGGTTAATCAAGTATATTCTTTATTATATTATAAGATTATGTCGATGCTATTAAACGCAAAGAGTCTGATATCAAATATCAATGTTTATAGTAAGAATGATACTATACATATACTATATATATATATATGATATTAAGGAAACTGTTTAAATACTTTCAAAAAATTTTGTAATGGAAATGCACAAATAGAAGGAAATTGACCAATGTAATTTGTGAAAGACTACAACTGTTAATTGTAGAGACAAAAAGAAACAATGATTAACTAAATAACAAACTTAAGGAAGTGCTTTTTTAATTTAGAAGTTACATCCAGAAGATAAGAAAATGAAATTAAATATGAATGCATGTGAGAAAACATGAAAGATCGATAGAATGTAACTATAACTGTCATCTGCTGTAATTTTTTTTAAATAATAAAGTTTGATTAAAAAAAACAGAAAATCTGAACAAAGTGGAGATACTGCATTTATATCATGTATCTGTTCATATAATGATGTAGCAACATAATTCTGGGGCAATACATCATCTTGTTCAACATTCCTTTCTTCTTGAAGCAACAGGGGCTGTGGGTTAGGGGTGAAATTTTTACATTTTACAGTTAGCCCTGCACATTCAGTTGGGGTTATAGATGCAGGACCCCCATGAAAGTGAGAAAACCACAAATAAAGAAACTCTAAATTATTTTTTACCAGAGAGAACACCTTTCTAGGAGTCTCTAAATCTTCCAGTGCAATGCTATGGCCAACATCCACCAGACCTTGACAACAGAATTGAGCTGGAGGACCTACAAATGCCTAGAGAAGCGTTCTCTCTGGAAAGCTCTAGATCCTCTAGAACAGCCTCTGGTGAAAGCTGGCCATAGAGTTGTGCTGGAAGACCTAAAGTTTCCTAGAGAGAACTATTAATCAAATATGAGAATTATCAAATCTGCAAAAGTCAAAGCTGCCTACTGTGTTTCTTTCTTTCTCATAGAGATAAAGCAGTTTGACAGTTTGCTTTGATCAGCTTGCTTCTGTGCTAAATTTCTTTTCTTATTTCTTCTTATGACCATTTTAAATGGTGCATAGAGAAAAGAAATATCAAAGGGAGAATAAATGAACTCTCAAAATGGAGCATAAATGAAACATACCACACCCTTACTTTGACTCTTAATGGCATTGCAATGTCATAAGACAGTGCACTGTAATGTGATAAGTAGTAATAAATTCCAGAAAAGAAGCCATGTTAGTTTATGGCAGCAAAATGATAACCAGTCTTGGTACATCTGTCACTTTTTAATGTGTCACAAGATGGATAATCTGTCAACAGTTCTGGGTTGCTCTCTTATTTAGCCATTGCCTTAAGGTAATCAGCAATCATTACAGGATGCCAGGAAGGAAGCTACACAACCCGCATGTCACTTCCAGAGGTTGCAAAAGTTAAATTTTGGACTAGAATCCCAGTCCATTGTAGTCGTTGGCTGTGTTAGTTGTGGGATTATGGAAGTGGTAGTCCAAGCATCACTTTCCCAAGTTCTACTTATAATGCCTATAAGTGGATGTTGTTGTTGATGATGATGATTGCCTTCCCCTCCCCATGTACTGAGACAGGGAACAACAAGAGATTAAAATACAATAAGAAAAATAGTTGGTAGCTAGTTCAGAGCAGAAGTTTGTCTTATTGAGCCAGAGATGTAATTTCTGTGAATACAGCAAAGTGAGAACCTAGTGAGCTCTGCTTTTGAAAGGTGTTTTTCTTAAAAAAAATCAGATCGGGGGGGGGGGGGACTGCTCAGCTTCTGAGAAACAAACTTCAGATTCTACAGGCTTGTCTTGATTATTTACTATCATCTAGTGGCAGCTTTGTTAAAATGCAAGTAGCAGCCTTACTACTTAATACTTGTGGTACATGCAAAAGTATTTTCTGTATAATTCATGACAATGCACAGACTGAGATAATAGGATTCCTAGGACTGCATGCTGACAACAGTGGAGAAAAAATTTCCCAAACCTTTTACTTTCCCAGATACCAGTAGGTTAAAGCCTTCAGTCAAAGCTGGACTGAAAATTTGATGTTCAGACAGATCTGATGTTCAAATGGGCAAGCAAAAGCAATAAATAAATAAATAAATAAATAAAGATTAAAGATACTCAGAGTTGGGGAAAGCAAATGCCAAGGCATCTTAGGGTCTCTAACTGGCCAATGACTTAGGGAGAGACTTGGAAAAAGCTAGCGAAAGCAACATGCACCACAAGCTCTCAAAATCCTGTTCTAGAGATGCTTGATGTTTATCATTATATTGCCTGGCCCACTGAGTCAGGTGAATGGCAATGGGGAGCGGGGAGGAAAGGCCAAAACACTTAAGAACATCTACTTGCTTGTACCCTTTGACTAGTAGCAGCAGCACCTTAAGAGTCACATCCAGTGTTGTTATGGATTCATGCATGCAGATATGTAATATCCCCACCATACAAACCTACCCAAGCTCATCTTCATAAGTTGGTATTGGTAGCAGCAGCAGCGGAGGGAGCCATGGATGCCTTCACTGAGATCACTGTTTTTCCGTGCCTGCTAGTGAGGTGAAAACAGAGGCCAGGAAAGACTTGTCCCCCCTCCCCCATATTATTCAGTTGTGCTTAAGAGGCCAGGGGTGCAAATAGTCCCTATTTAAAGAGTAGGTACTCAGGGGTCATTCACACTACAGAAACAAACCAGTGTGTAACCAGTTTATTTCCATGAAGTTCACACTCACCCTGACTGCACTTGCTGCAGTTTTCAAGGGGCCGATCAAAAAGCCCAAACTGGTACGTTTGACACCAGGTCCCTTACCAGTTCTTTTTTTAAGAACTGCAACAATCTGCATCTCTGATAATGTGAGTAAGTTATCAGACTGATTTGGATCACACTGTCACTGTTTCAGAAATGGAATCGCCTCCATTTTGATCCAAAACGGTGGCAAGTGGGAATGACAACCGAGCTTAAATGTCACAGAGAGATTCTGTAATGTAAAACATAGTGGGAACTGATTCTGAATTGGTGCAGAGATGTGGCTCTCTTCATTACAAAAAAGTAAGTGTGAATGCGCTGTAGCAATGGGTCCTTCTAGGGGAATTTTAATTAACTCAATTAAATATTGGACTGCATTAAAAAACAATCCTCTCAGACCATTCTCCACCTGTATACCAAGAGTCAGGAAATAAGAATCCACAGAGGCAGAATTCTCTAAACAAATTGTGCTTTTATTTGGGGGAAAATCACACAACACAGCAACCACTCACTCACTCACTCACACCCACCCACCCACCCACCCAATAATAATAATAAATATTATTTATATCCCTCCCCTCTGTCACACAATCGAGGCAGCTCACAACAATTTAAAAACATCATACAACATTAAAATACAATCCAAATCCCACAGCCCCCCCACCCCTTAAAAAAGAATTAAACAATTTTTACATTAAAACAATGATTCAAACACATAATTAAAACAAACCATAATCAAGCAAACAATAATAGGCGGAGCAGCATTTAAACCAAATGTAGGAGGGATAAAAGGACTCCTGAGGCCGGGAAACTAATCAGGGAAGGCCCACCAGAAAAGATCCATCTTAACAGCTTTTTTAAAACTGTTTAAAGTTGTCAACTGATGGATCTCATCCAGCAGGCCATTCCATAATTTGGGGGCGATGATGGAAAAAAGCCCTCTGGGAAGTTTTTGAGAGCCTGGTTTTCATTGGCTGTAGCAAATTCCTCCCAGAGGACCGGAGTGTGCAGGGAGGATTATATGGGAAGAGGCGGTCCCAAAGATAAGTTGGACCAAGCCATTTAGGGCACACACACACACAAGAGCTAAGGAATATAAGAATTAGCATTGGAATAGTTTGAGGTTCCACTAATGGCGATACTTACTCTAGAAATGGTCGCTCCAGATGGTTCAAAATGGGATGCACTGATGTTGGACTCAGCTGTGGGAAGTGCTGGAATAGACAGCCACAAGTAGGAATGAGTCAGAATTCACAGTGACAGAGTGTCCCCATGCATTCTGTCTAGCCCACTGAACAAAGACATTTGCGGTCTTAAATAGCTTGGGGGAAAGATACATCAAAGGCCAAATGTGCATTTGAAAGAATCACTCAAGATGAGTCTTCAAAGGTGGGAATGAAGTTGTAAGTTAGCCCTCTCTGGCTTAGGAGCAAAAACATCCTGCTCATAAATTATCCTAGCCTTCCTATCTCAGAGATGTGAATGTTCCCTTGATTGCAGTTCCCAAATTTATCTGATTTTTCTCTTCCTTTGTACGTGGTCTCTTACTTTTGGGCTCATGGCTACCTTTCCTATGTGACTGGGTAGGATAAGCCCCATGGCTACTTGCAGCCACAGTACATTCAGGGGCATAGAAGGGACACACACACTCACACACCAAAATTAGGAAGACATTCATTATTCCAAACAGTGCCCTTACTGTCTCTGAACATGGAGTTTCCAGTTAGTTATTGGTGCTGATCAGAATGGTTTCCATACTAAGGGGTTTGAAATCCCAGGAACTTGAAGGGAGAATTGATTATAATATCTTCACTTTCAAAAGTAAGGGTGGGCAACATCTGAGGCTCTAGGAACTATTTTCATCCTTCCCCATATCTTGGCAGGCTTTTTCCAGGTACAAGGAGAAACAAAATAGCCTTTAAATGACAAACAATGGTCCCTGAGACTTCTGAGGGAGTGCCATTTTTCTGTGCTTTTGTCTCTATCTCTGTGTGTGTTGTGTATTGAAGGGATCTGGGTGGGGCTGCATTCATAGATAGAATCATAGCATTGGAAGACACCACAAGGACCATCAAGTTTAACCCCTTGCCATTCAGAAATACAGTCAAAGCACTCCTGACAGATGGACATCCAGCTTCTGTTTAAAAAGCTCCGAAGAAGGAGACTCCACCACACTCTGGGGAAATGTGTTTCACTGTCAAACAGCCCTTACTGTCAGGAAGTTCCTCCTAATATTGAGGTGCAATCTCTTTTCCTCTAGTTTGAATCCATTGAGAACAATGGGTTCTATTCTCTGGAGCAGGAGAAAACAAGCTTGCTCCAGCTTCAATATGATATCCTTTCAAATATTTAAACAAAGCTATCGTATCACCTCCTAACTTTCTCTTCTCCAGGCTAAACATACCCATCTTCATAAGTCTCTCACCATAGGACAGGGGTCAGCATACCTTTTGGGGGGGCGGTTCCGCTGTCCCCCAGATCATCAGTGGTCCGAAGGGGAAAAAAATGGCGCCAGAGGTGCATGTGTGAGCGCGTGCGTGCATGAGCGCAGGGCGCCATTTTGTGTTCCAATATGGTGCCTGCGTTCACGTACACATGCGCACGACACCGGGAGTAGTGTGCATGCGTGCACAAGTGCAGGCACCATTTTGGAACACAAAATGGTGCCCCGCGTTGCGTGTGTGTGGCGGCGGCAGCAGTGGCAGGACCAGCCATGGGCTGGTTGAAAGGGCCATAGTTTGCTAATCCCTGCTGTAGGACATGGTTTCCAGACCCTTCACCATTTTGGATGCCCTCCTCTGGACATGCTTCAGTTTCTCAATATCCTTTTTAATTGTGGTGTCCAGAACTGGACATAGCATTCCAGATGAGGCGTGACCAAAGCAGAATAGAGTGGCATTATTACTTCTCTCGATCTAGACACTATACTTTTATTGGTGTAGCCTAGAAATGCATTGGCTTTTTTAGCTGCCATAGCACACTATTAACTCATGTTCAACTTGTCTGTTAGGACTCCTAGATCTCTTTCACATGTATTGACGTTAAGCCAGGTGTCTCTCATCTATGCATTTCATTTTTCTGCCTAAGTGTAGTACCTTACATTTCTCCCTGTTGAAGGTCATTTTGAAATTAATTACTGTACTGTGGGCTTAGGGTTGCCATTTTTCCCAGATTGAAGGGACTAAAAAAATATCCCAGACAACTGGGCCAGTTGAAGCAGATTCTTCTTTTGTCACAAGCAGGAAACCGTGCAAAGAGACTGGCACTTGCAGGAGCTTCATCCTGCCCTGCAGGCTCCAGTTGCTACTGTACAGGTGTAGCATTGCTATCTTATTCTTCAATTCCCTCCCCACAACAGCCCCAGAATGTGGGAAAGGAAAAGAGGGTTAGCAAAGATGATCTTGCATTGTGTGATAATTGTGTTGACAGCTTGAGCCTAAGGTTAGGCAGCATGGTGTAATGTCACTTCCAAACAGTCTTAAAAGGAGTCCTTTCACTCTCTGTGGTTGTTTGGAAGCCTCTGTCTCTTTACACCAGCTAGGAGGAAAGAAGGAAAAAAGAGCTTGGTATTGGTGTTGAGACTTGAAACATGATTATAGAAAAAGTGCAATGATTAACATGTTGAATTTGCATAATCAGAATGCACATTAATAATATGCATAATTACAATGGCATAATATGCAAACTAGATGCCTATATATGAAGGACTGGTATATGGCAACCCTATGTGTGCTTCATGTTGCAAACAGAACATACTTTGCCCTCCGCACTTCTGGAGACATGATCCATTCTGTCTTGCAGAAGCTTCCTAAGTGGTAGTTTTGCCAGTACAAGGAAAAGACAGAGGAAACAAATGCTCCTTTTTCCATATTAGGTGTACAAAACAATATTTTTTATTAGGCACTGCATCATAAAAAACCACTATAGCATGAACACAGATTAAAAACATTGAATGAATTTTTCTGGCCATATATTGCTGCAATACAGAATAAGAAAATGGAGTGACAGAGCTAGCTGTAACTGTTCTGCAGAGTCCTTGAAACTAATTTATGTCTTAGCTGCCCATGCATCTTCTCTTGTGCAATAAACATGCAGCCTCCAATGGAAAAAGCACAACAGGATTCTCGGTGTCCCAGTATGGACAAGAGACATATTTAATTAAGGATTATAATTTTAGTACTCCCACCATCATAGTCACCACTATGGCAGTGAGGCTTTAGATTGACAAGTGGCAAGGCCCTGCACCATGGTGCAAGTGGGAAAAGCAAATGGTCTTGTGTGTGGCCATTGAGGAATGTTTTCAGAAAGAAAAGAGAAAATGAACATCTTTGCCCCCTACCCAATGTCTCAAGAATCCATAATAAAGATTTAGTCCTGAAACAGTATGTGGGTGCCACATAAGCAGTTCTCAACTTATCAACCTTGTTAGATCTTTCTCTTAACCCCTGGATCTTCTGTCATGTCAAAACCATAATTATCCTCAACAGTGTTTTTGCAAATGCACAAAAATAAACTTCCTTTTAGCTGTATCCACCTGCATCCTGTAGTTACATTTTCACAGCATGCTAAGCAAAAGGAAATCCCATATTCCTTCAGCTGTGGCACCAAGAACTTCAAGTCATAGTTCCAATTCCAAACATCACATTGATGCTCATGCAAAATTCAGACACATTTTTTTAAAAAGCTTGATCCCCTTAAAGGCATTGCAAAGTCAAGGGCACATAAGAAGAGCCTGGGTTGTCTAGTCCAGCATCCTGCAGTAGCCAATGAAATCTGTATAAGAAGCCCATGAGCAAAGTGTAAATACAATAGCAGGCCCCTCCACACACACACACTCATATTCCCCAGCAACCAGTACTCAGAGGCATTTGTCACAGATACTGGAAGTAGTATATTGCCACCCTGATTGGTAACCATTAGTGATTTTTTTCCTCCAAACAATTGCTCCTGACATCAGCAGTGAAGTCATTATAGCTAATGGCCCAGCTAGCCCTACTACAAGAAAGGTAAGACTGAAAGACACCTGGATTTCTCAACTCATTCATCTGAAATAAGCTGCAAGAACATTTACAATAGAGACAAACAACATAATGAAGCACCTGCTGTAAATTACATTGATGATGTGTGCAAACTGCTTGACACCCAAAGCAGCACAAGATAAATGCAAAGATTGATCACATTGCTTAGTCCAGTAGTCAAATGTTGATGAAAATTCCATCTAAGAAAGTAAAACAAAACTAGCTGTTAGACATGCATGGTGAGCTAGAACAAATGTAGGAAAATGCATCTGTTAGCATTCCTTTCAAAATGGCTGAGAAGTGCATGAAACATCAAGGATTTGACATATTTCCAGGCTCCAAAACAGCAAAGGATTCCCTGTCCAAATAGCCTCACAACCCCCACGTTACAAAGAGCATGCAGAAGATTCCTAAGGTCCACTGAATACACATCCTGTCTCTTCTTGGTGCAGGAAGTCTATGGTAGGTACTTCACTCAAGTGATCCTGTAATCTGGAATGGGGGTAAAGTTGGTTTCAGTATACATCCAACAAAATGGAAGATCCTCCATTATGCTACTTTTGATCACAAGAATGTACACGACATAAACATCTTTGTGATAAAGATGAAACTCTCTCTGAGAATTTCTAGGGGTCTTCATCTTTTGAGTTTTTCTTTGGTATTTTCTCCATGGTGTGTCCAGGCCTGGCCGGAACCAAGACTGTCAAGGATTCAAGAAAACCAAATGCTGACACAGAAGCAACACTGAAATGATTCAGATGACCTGAAGATAAAAAGTCTTATGCCCAGATTTTTCATATTTAATTCTAAAGCTAATGCTGTTAGGCACAGAAGCATCACACTGGTCAGTGTGGATTACTTTGAGACAGATGTGCAGGCTTGACTAATGTAGGCAGGTGAATTACAAAGGACACTATTATTCTGAGACCAGTTGGAGTGGAGAACCACCAGATCTAATTAAGCATCAGTTGGATCAGAGAAATGAACATCCACAGCTTCCAAGGTCGCACTGTCAACCATGACCTCTCGAAATTCTGTTTCTGTTCCAGCTTTTTCCTCTGTTTTAGGTTCTGATTCTACTTCTGCTTCAATTGTAGGATTCAACTCTGGTTTAAAACTTTCACCAGTCTCAGGACCTAGACAGGAACAAGTTAGGAAAGTACATAAAATGCAGTACACAGCATTATTTTTCTAGCTTTGCCCTAGAATTCATTCAGGCCTTCTTTTTCTCTTTCTTTCATGAAGAGATTGGTACATCCATAGAAAAGGCATAACGTGTTTCATTAGCCCTTATGAAGAGCAAACATATAATTTATTTCCATTAATGTTGGGAGGGTTTTTGAAATGTTGCATTGTCATTACATTAGTCATTGCCATTTAGCTTAGAAGCCATAGGATTGACAGAGTAAATGGTATATTCTGCTTTCGTTAATACTGAGAAATATAGCCATATTATTCTGGATAAGTATGCAAAGGGACCTTTCAGCACCTTTCAGAGCCAGAAAGAAGTTTGTAGAATAAGTGTGTTGTGTGATGCTGACTGGGAACAAGAAAGGAGATGTGATGAACTTGCCAAGAGAGCATCACACTACATTTCAATAACTCCTACCACCATTCATATGGTTATCTACTCACCTTGGCTTTAGGCAACATTCTTCCTCCTGCCTTCGTCCCCCAATGACCATAATGAAAATTGAACTTGTTACCTCATCACCATACCCCCAGATTTTGTATTTCTATTGCTACTCACACATACATAGCCTGCTTATAGAGATCTGTTCCTAGGCACTTCAGTAACATGAATGCTATTCATTCACCTTCAAACACCCTGGATTGCTTGAGAATCACATAAAACCTACAATATACCATCATAGGGCCTCTAAAAATACATTGTTCATTACACCAAAACTGAGATGGGGAGAATATTAAAAAATATTTGAAGGATGTTGAATATGTGTTTCTCAAGTGTCAAGAAACCCCGATGAGAAGACTCCTGGATTGATGGGAAGCTTCACAGTTGGGATGTATTCTTTGCAAGATTTATGCACAGTTGTTTTGCACAGAAAACAGAATTTTCTGTAAGAAACAGAATATTCTGTGCAAATTTTTTTGTAAGGCAAAAATATTATTTAACGCACAGGAAATGCCGTTTCTTATCCAGGAAATTCTGTAGTTGGGAACATTCTGTGCAAAAATTACATGTGGATGTTTTGCCCAGAAAATAAAATTCTCTGTACAGGAAACAGCATTTTCCAAAACATTATGAAGAAATACTGTTTACTACACAAAAATACTACATTCAGATTTTGTACTGAATACATCCTGAACTGTGAATAGTCAACAAAAATTGTATAATTTGCACAAATTTTCTTGAAGCAAATTGGTGCTTCTTTCAAATAAAAAATTAGTGAAGAATTAGATTCCTACACTAAATCAACTAACATTATTACCATTCTTTGGATCAGTAATTCCACTATATCCTCAATATCCCTCTCCTGATATGATCTCAGAGCAGGAAATGGTGTTATTTTGTTTCTTCTAAACTCTCCTTTATGGTTACAAATAGTAGCACCCCTCTAGACTCTAACATTTTCTCTATATGGTTGTCTAGGGAATGGGTAGAGACTATCCATTATGGAAAATTCTCAAGAAATTGTTAGGAATGATGACCAATGGCAGTGAAGAAACTCTGTACAATATGAACAGTCCATGTTATCAGCTACTCTATTGGCTGGTGCCACACTGTAGAATTAATGCATTTAGACACTGCTTTACTGTCATGGCTCCATACAATGGAATCTTGGGATATGTAATTTGTTGTGGCACCAGAGCTTTCTGACAGAGAAGGCTAAATATCTCACAAAACTACAAATCCCAGAATTTCATAGCATTGAGTTAAAACATTATCAAACTACATTAATTCTGCAGTGTAGATTCAGCCTATTGTGTGGAATAGCCATTGCACAAAACTGCTTGAAGCAACCTTGTGGTATCTGCAACATATTCACCGACCCTAAACAAAGGATACTAAGATTGGGTCATTTTGGTGTCTGCCTTCCTCCTTCTCCATATTAAAGTGGAATTTGCAAGAACTGCTTTAGGAAGTAGCTACACAAATACATCTAATTCTTATATCCACATTTTCTGTCTAACAGCAGCTGCAATTTGTACATACCAGGGTTGACTGGGCTGTCATCAAGGGCACTTGTAGCTTCACAATCTTCTCCATTAGGTGGACTCTTTTGTCCTTCACTTGATAGGGCTGCAAGGGTTATCCCCTCATCTTTCTCATCCTCTGTAGGAAAGAATAACAAGAGCTTGGTAGGAGCAAATCCAATGGGGGCTGATGGTCCCCATGTGTCAGAACCTCCCACTCCTTTGAATTCAGTAAATCAGTCCTCTGTGTTTCAACAGCAAACTTTTATTTCCGTAACTTTAAAAGTTAACAGTATGAGTTTTGTAGAACTAATATATTTCCTAAATGTAAGCATAGAATAAGCAATGCCCCACCCTATAAATTCACAGGCTTACACAATTTGTTCAACAGAGGGGTGGGGTATAAATAAATAAATGTTGTTGTTGTTGTTGTTGTTGTTGTTAATGAACCAAAACACACTTGCATGCCTTCTGGTTTACTCACCTCTCTCTTATACTTTCATTTTAGGCCCTTTCAGATTCCCATGACACTCACCTTAATGGAATCCAGTACCAGTATCCTTCCACATACATCTGTGCATTCTTTAGGGCCTAAGCAGACTGCCAGAAATAGTGCACATTAAATTGAGGCACTGCCCTGGCTCAGTGCTTGGGAATCATGGGAACTGTAATTTATTGTGGCACCAGAGCTCTCTGACAGAGGAGGCTCAATGTCCCAGAAAAAAATACAGTTCCCATGATTCCCTAGCACTGAGCCAGGGCAGTGCCTCAATTTAATGTGCACTATTTCTGGCAGTCTGCTTAGGCCTTTAGTCAGGCAATTATTTCTCCTCAGAACAAACACTACAGTTCCCATCAGCTAAACTTTATTGTTGTTGTTAGCTGTCTTTGAGTCAATCTCAATTCATGGTATGAGATACCTCCAAGCCTTATTATTATTATTATTATTATTATTATTATTATCATCATCATTATTATTATTATGTTTACTTATATCCCACCTTCCTCCCAACATAGGGACTCAAGGCGGCTAACAACTCTAAAACAATCCAAGTTAAAACAGTAGAAAATATTAAAAATGCAAAGTTTAAAAAACAATTCAACAATTCAAAACATTACATTCTTATATTTAATAATTTAATAATTTAAAACTCTTTAAAACAAGAACAGCATCCATGTCAAGCAAAGGCCTAGCGACATGAAAATATCTTTACCTGCCGCCAGAAGGACAGCAGGGATGGAGCCTGTTCGGTTTGGTGGAGTAGTGTATTTGTAAATCCAGCAGAACCAGGGAGCAAAAAAAAAAAAAGTCCAAGCTTCTAAAAGTTGAGTTTTATTGTTGTTGTTGAAAGAATAATAACAACATGCAAAGTAAAATACAATCCACTATAGGATCACATCTTGCAGATGTGGCTAAACAAGAACAAAAACTACAGATCCATGTTTCCAGATCTTAAGGCTACATTGTGAAGCAGTGTAAACAAATTATAGCTCCATCGAGAAGTAATGAGAAGAAAAAGTGTGATCCAAAGAAAGCAATTAATAATAATATCAATGCCAAACACAAAGTTTCTCAGTCCAGCCCCTCTCCACCTTTTGGGTGTTAACCTTCAGGTTGATTGGATGATCTGTATGTGATGTATGCTAACCCAGCCTCTTGTTGTTCATCTTCCACCATGTGATCTACTTTCCCATAACATCTTTTTATTATTGTTTCCTTATGTAAACAAGGATGATTTCCCACCTAGTGGTTCTCTATTGTTTTGTCTTTGTAGCCATCTGGACTGAGTTGTTTGTGCTCTGCCTAGAAGCTGTTCTCAAGTGGAAAAATACAGACACACACATCTCTGCATTTCACCTTTGACTGCATAGCCCATCTATACCTGACAGAGCCATCCTGGCCTCCCTAGGGAGGAATTCCAAAGCTTGGGAGCAGCCACTGAGAAGGCCCTTTCTCTTGTTCCCACCAAACACACCTGAGAAGGTAGTGGGACAGAGAGATCATCCACTGCTCTGCTTAGGTCTTGTAGATTCAGGCCCATGACTTCCCTGATTGACTGTATCCATCTGGAATGTGGTTTTCCTCTCTTTCTGCTGCCTTCTACCTTTCCTAGCATTATTGTATTTTTCAATGATACATGCCTTGTCATGTGTGGCCAATGTATGGCAGCCTCAATTTAATCATCTCGGCTTCCAGGAAGAGTTCAGGCTTGATGTATTCAATTGTTTGTCTTTTTCGCTGTCCACAGTATTCTCAGAACTCTTCTCCAGCACCACATGTCAAATGAGTTGATTTTTTTTAATCCACTTTCTTCATTGCCCAGCTCTCACTTCTGTACATGGTGGTGGGGAATACAGTAGCTTGGATGATTCTAACTTTAGTGCTCAGTTGTATATTTTTACTCTTTAGGATCTTGTCTAATTCTTTCATAGCTGCCCTTCCCATTTTCATTCTTCTGATTTCTTAGCTGCAGTGTCTATTCTGATTGATGTTTGATCCTAGGTACAGGAACTGTTTAAGTATTCTGATTTCCTCATTATCTAGGTTGAATTTATGCATTTCTTCCATGGTCATTACTTTTGTTTTCTCTGTGTTCAGCATTAAGTCTGCCTTTGCACTTTCTTTTTTGACCTTAGTCATTGTTCCAAGTCTGTGATGTTTTCCATTAATATTATGGTGTCATCTGCATATTTTAGATTATTGATTTCCTTCCTCCTATCTTTCCTACTCCTTCTTTTGAGACTAAACCTTCTCTTTATATGATATTTTCTGCATATATGTTGAACAAGCAAGGTGCTAATATGCAGCCTTCCTGACCCCCTTGCCAACTGGGAACCATTCTGTTTCTCCATATTCTGTTCTAACAGTTGCCTCTTGTCCTAAGTACAGATTTCTCATCAGGACTATCAAATGTAAGGGCACTCCCATGTATTTAAGAGTGTTTCATAGCTTTCTGTGATCTATGCAGTTAAAGGTTTTGCTATAGTCCATAAAGCACATGCTGATTTTACCAGGTTTCAATCCTATATCATGTCCAGTGCCTATTACCTTTAATATGTCTAAATATACTTTTATAGATTAGATATATTACCAATTGGGAAAATAATTAAAAATAACAGCAACCAAAACCACAGTAAACCAGTACTTATGACAGGATCTGGCAGAACCCTAATACCATGTCCAGTGAGTGGTGCACTCATTCCAGGTTCTCGCTAGCTTTAAAGGAGATGTCCAGGGTGCTGAACCTATTTAAGAGAAATCCTTTAGCACCTGAATTAAACCTGGAATGGGTTTACTGTCCCACTGGCATGGGAACCACAAACCATCAATGAGCAAATCATAGGTAGTATTTCCTCTTTAATGTGAGTGAGATTCAGTTAGGGATTTTTAGGCCTTGATCAGACATTGTGAACTTTGTATTTGATCTGTCCACAAGACAGCCAGAATAGCCAACAAAATCCAGTAAATCGTTCTGTAGATACTGCCTTTAAAGTATGTGTAAAAACCCATTTGAAAGAAGTTCAGCAAATCCAGATTTCCATAAATTTTAAGAACGGATTGATTTTGGGATTCTGGATGCCTCTTTTTCTGGTGAAAGACTTACCAGAACTGAGTGCATTGAAGAGGCTTCCACATAAAGTCTCCGAAAAACAAAATATGATGATGCATGGTGATATTATCATGTTTTGGTGGATGGAGACAAAGTACTTCATCATGATGAAGGCTCTGGATCTCATGTAATCACAACAGCATATTATGATGGTTTCTATTTGAAAATAGAACTATTTCGATTTCAAAAATAACTATGCAAGGTGGAGCAGAAGTGAATTAGGTGAAGGATTTAAAAAAAAAGATCATAGATTCAAAGAGTTGGAAGACACCTCAAGGGCCATCAAGTCCACATATCCCCTGCTATGCAGGAATACACAATAAAAGCACCCTAAACATATGGCCATCCAGCTTCTGTTTAAAACCCTCCAAAGAAGGAGACTCCACCACTCTCTGAGAGAGTGTGTTCCACTGATGAATACCTCTTACTCTCAGGAGATTCTTCCTAATGTGTAGGTAGAATCTCTTTTCCTTTAGTTTGCTAGTCTCTGGAGCAGCAGAAAACAAGCTTCTTCCATCCTCAACATGACATCCTTCCAAATATTTAAACAGGACTATCATCAGATGACCTTGAGATGTTTGGGAGAATATGGGACTGATGTTGTTGTTACCTTTATTTATATCCCACTTTTTAGCCAAAAGTGGGACTCAAAGCTGGACCTTTTGAAGTTATTGCGGTAGTACTCCCAAATTTGTGGAAGGAGAATGGCAATTTTACAAAATTAGAAATATATCCAATACCTCTTTTCTTAAGAAACCTAAACTTATTTTATTGTCTGAGTATAGCATTGGATATTTTTTGGGAAATATGTAAATGCTTTTCTAGATGTTCTTTTAGAATAAAACACTTTACAAGGCAGTTTGCAGAAATGAATCCTATGCATAAGAAGAAGAAAAACACTGTACTTACTAAAAGTGAATACCTACAGGACTGCTGCTTAAGTTTGTCTAAGGGTCAGCATTTGAACTAATGGGTTAAAATAACAAAATTTATCTGTAACATTACTCTTTGATGTTGTAACATTACTTTTTTAAAGCAATGTAAAAAACTAGTTAAAATCTTGCCTTTTACTGTAATGAGTACCATTTTACTATGGAGGTGAATGGGTCATTTTTATATTTTAAGTGCTTTAAAAAAACATGTTAGCAATGTTTTAAAATACATGCTATCAAAATATTACCAATACGTAACACAACAAGTTACTTCCAAATAACATGTTGAATAATATTTCATAACAGCGAAGGAACTTGATTAACTAATTACAACACAGACAATCTAACAAACAATAATAGCTCACACAACATGTGTATGTATATTAAAAATAATGACTCCACAGAATAATTCCAGACAAGTTTTGTGTGCATCTACCAAGTCAAGCTTATCCTTCAAGGAATATAAGTCCAAAAAATAAGATGTAGCATCTCCAGCAGCCAGTTCATGAGTGGTGATGAATGCTTGGACGGCTACCTCCGGAGTCCTTTTAGGGCCGTTTCGACATTGATGATGTCTTCCTCAGCAGATATAGGTGAGTAGTATCGGAATTGATATACTCAGATATTCCATTATTCTAAATGTGCACAATTAATACAATCCCTGTTAGTCTCACAATTTAACAGATATATGTTACATAATAATATGAGTCCTACAAAACAGTATTCTCACTCACCCAAATTCATACTAGGAGCCGCCGGGCTTCCCATCGCTACCCCTCTAACTTGCAAGTAAAATTGGGTGTTGAATCTAAAGTAGTTCTTTTCTAGGATGACATCCAAAATATCTAACAAAAAGTGAATCGGGGTAAAAAAAAAACCCGATTCACTTTTTGTTAGATATTTTGGATGTCATCCTAGAAAAGAACTACTTTAGATTCAACACCCAATTTTACTTGCAAGTTAAAGGGGTAGCGATGGGAAGCCCGGCGGCTCCTAGTATTGCCAATTTATACATGGCACAATTAGAATCTACAGTCATTACTAACATTGTGAGTAATCCTTTCTATAAATATTTTCAATATTATGGGAGATACATTGATGATATTTTTGTGGTTTTTTCTGACAGTTCTAAGGTAGAATCTTTTTTCAATTGGGTTAATACAGTTAGCCAACATATTAAATTTTCTTGTAAATTTAACACCCAATGTATTTCCTTTTTAGATGTAGAGGTCTATGTCCATAATGGCATGATTGGAGTCCGCAATTTTCTTTTTTTTTTTTTTTTGTTTTGTTTTTTTTTTTAATTTTAAATGGAGTCCGCAATTTTCAAAAGCCAACAGACCGCAATTCCATGCTGCATTTTTCAAGTTGTCACCCCAGTCATTTGAAAAAGAACTTACCATACTCTCAATTCTTAAGACTAAAAAGGAATTCATCTTCCAATACCCATTATGAGAGGGCAGCTGACCAGTATGAATTGGAAATACAAGAGAGAGCTTTTCCTCCTTACATAGTACAAGATGCAAGGAATAGAGCTACCCGTATGGATCGCTCTACGTTATTTCTTTCTTCCAATAAAACCCCGGATAACCGGATTATAGGTTCTTTTATCTTTACTCATGCTGCCTACCGCATTAGACATATTATACACAAACATTGGCATATAGTACAGGACATTCCTGGCTGCTCACAGGCACCCATTATTGCCTATAGGAGAACTAGAAATCTCAAAGATTTTTTAGTTCATACGGATTTTCAAGTACAAGTTTCAGAGAAACCCTCAGTTAGAGGACACCACAAATGTGGGCATTGTAGCTGCTGTAAGTCATCCCTCAATATAAGTGTGTTTATTCATCCAACAACACAGGAATGCTTTGAACTCAAATCCTTTACTAATTGTAATTCCTCAAATGTTATTTATGTGATTATATGTCCATGCCAAAAATTATACATAGGTCAAACTTCTCGACCTTTGAAAACTAGAATTTCCGAACACAAAAGTACCATTCGGAACAATAGTGCAGATACCACATTGGTGACACATTGTTCACAATTCCATCACTCTGCAGATTCTTTAAAAAAAATTGTAATAGAACATATCAAATTTGGGCAATTTTATAGTGGAAGTAGACAAAATAAACTGCTGCAAAGGGAGGCTTTTTGGATTCATAAATTATTATCTTATACCCCTAAGGGTCTAAATGAACGTTTGGATTTGAGTCCTTTCTTGTGATATTATGATATGTAACTAATGATTTGTATTACTCACATGCTAAAGTTATAGCCTTGTAGTGATGTTATGGGTTGGAGGATATATAGTTTTTTACATATTAAGGATAATAGTCATCATTTGTGAGATGATTGTATGACACAGATAATTGGTTATAATATGCTATGTATTATTAGTGATGGTTATTGGTACATTATAAAGTTATAATAATTTCAGCCAATAGATCAGGCTTACTTTTGGGACTTATAGAGTGATACACCTTGAATATACCTTTAAGTATCCACATGTAATAGATGACCACCTGTAGCCTATTGTAAAGGCAGAGTATATCTTGATATACATTTGATGGAGATTTTTGCTGAGCATTTTCCTACTCAGTCAAGCTAAATTGTGGATGAATTTGGGTGAGTGAGAATACTGTTTTGTAGGACTCATATTATTATGTAACATATATCTGTTAAATTGTGAGACTAACAGGGATTGTATTAATTGTGCACATTTAGAATAATGGAATATCTGAGTATATCAATTCCGATACTACTCACCTATATCTGCTGAGGAAGACATCATCAATGTCGAAACGGCCCTAAAAGGACTCCGGAGGTAGCCGTCCAAGCATTCATCACCACTCATGAACTGGCTGCTGGAGATGCTACATCTTATTTTTTGGACTTATATTCCTTGAAGGATAAGCTTGACTTGGTAGATGCACACAAAACTTGTCTGGAATTATTCTGTTGAGTCATTATTTTTAATACACATACACATGTTGTGTGAGTTATTATTGTTTGTTAGATTGTCTGTGTTGTAATTAGTTAATCAAGTTCCTTCGCTGTTGTGAGTTTAGTGTAAGCCTGCTGCTTGGTTTTTTGGTGAATAATATTTCATCCCACAATGCAACAAATATCATTAACAAATTACTTTTAAAAAGTAACAAGCCAATCCATGCTAAGGGACAATACTATTTACACATCTCCATTTACTAAATATCCTAAATCGATCCTCTAATCTAGTTTGTGCTGTTTTCTCGAAGGAAAATTGTAACATTACAATTATAGAGATTAAAAACTGAAAGCTGTAAACATCAACACCTTCAGCTACCCATGTACTTTTATCTTTGTTTCTGCCTAGCTGTGGAAAAAATAAAAATAGAGACCACAAATGTTGGTGTATGTGATTTTTTTTTTAAGAAAAAGTAAAAGCAAATAACAGAAGTGAGTTAAGTTAAACAGAATCAGCCTCCTAAAGCCACAGGCTTAGCATATTTAGAAGCCAAGCTGAACTTTGTAACACTGAAAATATTGAATTTCACAGTTTTATGTAGGTATTACATTATCTAATACCATAATCAGCTTTTGTCAACCTGCTGCCCTGCAGATGCATTGGGAGTTATAGTCCAACACATTTCAAGTGCACCAGGTTGGAGTAGATTGCTATAGACTGTTGTCTAGAAACATGTTTGTAATAAACATTATGAGTGAATGGTAATACCTTGTCTTAAAAAGCATGTCATCCCTTCTGGAGACAAAATATTTCTTAAGAGGCATTTCCCACCACCACCATTGCTCCCTAAAACTGAAAGGACCCTTCCTTGGAGGAAAAGAAAAATATGAAAAATGCATGCCCTTTTTTTTCACCTCGCGTTTTTCTGTGTTTTTCACCCCGAGAGTTCAAATCACTCCTTCCGAGTGAACATCACAGGATTGTGTTATGGAGCAGCCGCTGAAAACAGGGGAATTGCTACTCACCTGCAGGCACTGGAATGAAATGATGCTTGCTTTTCATGCAACAGCATGTAATCAGTGAGGCAAGGAGAGCCAAAAGGAGAGCCCCAGCACCACATCCTGCCAGAATGTACAGAAACAATGGGTTCTGCAGCAATTCCTCTGGTTGAAGCAAAGAGCCTGTTTAAAAAGACAGAGGAGGAGGAGGAAGAGGAGGAATGTTGAAGAAAAACACAAGGAAAACGTGAAATACTGAGGCCTACAAATTGAGCTTCCAAATCTCTAGGAGAAGAAAACAACTGTGGTTTCAGTGGTGATAGGTGCTTTCAGAGTTATTCTAAATGAACTGACACAACAACATTATCTGACAAGACTTTGCTGGTTCGTGGACACAATCCAAATCATTGTTGGTTCAAAATTCTATTTGGTAACTCCTGGCAGATTCTGAAATCAAGAATTAATTGGGTGCTAAGTTCATTCTCCTGAAAACTGAAAGGCCAAACAGGACCTGATGTTAAAAGGATCTTTGTACAGATTAATGAGAAACATAAATAACAAGATGAAGTTGAAGGCTTTAACAGCTGGCATCCATAGGTTTGTGTGGATTTTTCGGGCTGTGAGGCCATGTCCTAGAAGAATATATCCCTGATCTTTCACCTGCATCTGTGGCTGGCATCTTCAGAGAAGATGGGTAGCTGAAGGGCATCTCTGAAGATGCTCACCACAGAGAAAGGGTGGCCCCACCTACAGTTGACTATTGCTATGCAGTCCAATAGATTGTGAATGCTGCTCACTTACACAAAAAATGTTACCCACCCTTTCCCTTAAGGGTGGAATAAGACAGTTGGAAATTGGGATAAAAGGATTTGGGGTTTGGGACCTAGAGTAATTTCCAAAATAGGGCCCTCTTTGTGTATACATGTGAGCTGGTCTAGGAGTGGTAGCACATAAATTAAATAGTACAATAGGCTCCAGAACAATAATCTGTACGAACCCAATTTTAATTCAGCAATTTAGGAATGGTGACTTGATTCCATGCTCTTTTTTTTTTCCCGGTTACTCAAATTACTCAAATTGTAGATGATGGTAGAAATGTTAGGAAAGCCTGGAAGTGCTTGGGGATGATAAGGAAGCAAGTAATTCCTTTCCCCCCTTCAGTACTTCAGTATTTCATAATGTTTTAATAGGGCTAGTTTAATAGGAGGATTTTGATAGCTGTCTGACCCTAATAAAAGTATTAATGAATTTGTTGGTTTTAGATTGTTGAGAGCTGAAGCATGATACTTTTTTCTAAATCAACCTATTTTTGTTAATGAGAATGCTGCTCATATTTCCAACAGTTAAACTATCTTCAGGGTCTTGAATATTTCACACCTCTTGCATAGCTCAATTGCTTGTTTAGGCCAGAATAGTAAGCTAATGAGTTGCAGCCCTTTGATCCTTACTATTTCATATATCTTACTTAATGCACTCCACTTCCATTCAAAACTTGTGAAATGAAAAGAGCTGAAAATATTCTATAGACACTTAAAAATCCATTTTATCAACTAAAAGTTTTAACTCACTGTTATATTTTAGTCCATGTAAAAATGACGTGGATGTCTCCTTTTAATATCTATGGAGAGTATCACATGTGGGGAAAATTGGGGGGTTAAATGGGCATTATCATGGGATCATGGTGAAGTTTTTCACACATATTGCAATTAAATATGGCTTATCCCAGGAATAAAGAGGGAATAACCAGCAACAAATCAGTCACAGGATTTCCCTGTGACTGATTTGTTGCTGGTTATTCCCTGGTTATTCCTGGGATAAGTCATCTTTAATTGTGATGGTGTATGAAAACCTTTATCGTGATCAGGCAACTATCACTGGATAATGCCCCTTTAAATTCCCAATTTTCCCCATGTGATTAAGTCCTGAATTTTACTTTTTATTTCAGAAAATATTTTATCCTGCCTTTTGAATCAAGAAGGTTCATCATGGTGGCTAACATGTCAAATCAAACATATATTAAAGGAACAATACAGCAGAACATAAACTAATATATAAACCATAATACATAATAAATGCACAATAAATCCATACTCCATAAACAACATGAACTCTCAACAGGAGAATTCAAGAAAAACTCAGTTGTGCAACCAAAGAGAATGATGCAAAAAGCCCTAAATTCTTTGGAGAAAAAAAATATTTTACTAGTGTTCAAATGCTAGAAGGGTATGGAAATAATGAGTTTCAGCTAGAAGAAATTTCAGAGTTCTGGTGTCATTGCTGAGAAGGCCATGTTTTTTACTTCCCTGGAAAAGCATTTCAATAGAAGCAGGCAACCTGTGGCTACCTTCAAAACAACCCATGAAAACCCTGATAGGTTCTGCCCAAGCTTAAACTTAGACACTGCAGACTGGGCCAGCCAGAAAAATCAGCAGTAGCAGAACACATTATAAACCATCCTGGGCATAAAATGCTGTTTGAAAACACTGAAATTCTGGAGCATGCCAACAACTATCAGGTCAGAATGCACAGGGAAGCCATTGAAATCCACAAACACTTGGATAACTTCAACAGGAAAGAAGAAACCCTTAAAGTAAACAAGGTTTGGCTACCAGTCCTACAAAATAAGAAAATCAGCACTCAGCAAATGCAAATGGGAAACCAACCAAGGTCAGGGGTTTTCCCAGCAGAAAATAGCAGACAATGGGCCTTTGCAGACTGCCAGAAATAGTGCACATTAAATTGAGGCACTGCCCTGGCTCAGTGCTAGGGAATCATGGGAACTGTATTTTATTGTGGCACCAGAGCTCTCTGACAGAGAAGGCTCAATGTCCCAGAAAAAAATACAATTCCCATGACTCCCTAGCACTGAACCAGGGCAGTGCCTCAATTTAATGTGCACTATTTCTGGCAGTCTGCAAAGGCCAAATATCCTTGATTGCATATCCTCTCACCCTGAAGCCATGCCATTAACAACAGAACAATACCTATTCAGCACAGAACAATACACAGTTTACATGGGAATCACTCCTCCCTACCCAGGATCTCACGGTATATATAGACCCACTCTTTTCCATTCCAGTATTCCCTGAAGATGCCAGCCACAGATGCTGGCGAAACGTCAGAAAGAAGCTCTTCTAGAACATGGCCACACAGCTCGAAAAACCCACAAATAACTATGGATGCCAGCCATGAAAGCCTACGGCTTCACATAAACTGTATACTTTTTAGCAGAAGTGTTTTGGTAACAATGCATACATAAAAACAAAAGTCAGTTTGCACAACCAATATTTGTTAATCTGAATACAGAAATGAGTTGTGGCATGATTCTTGCAGTTACTGCTACACCTCTCTACATTTACAAAGGTATGAAAGAGCAGAAATAGCTTTTTATGATAGAGGGGATTGCACAGCACACTTATTGAACCATAAATATTAAAGCCATCCATGACTGCTTGCAGTTACAAGCCTGTAAGCAACCCAGTAGGGACTGCAATTTGTTCAAAACATTGAGGAAGCAATGGATAACAAAGGTGTTTTATACACACACACACACAAATTTGCATGTTTGTGTAATAATCAGCTGGATCCAGGACATGAGCATTAAAAAGCAAGATGCTGAAATTACAAATGATCCAACTATACATGAGACCAATTAATGTAGATATTTCAATATTTATTGTAAGTTGCTAATATTTGTAATAGTTTGGCAAAGAAAATTTAGATAAGAATTACAAGTTGAGCCCATTGAACATTTTCATAATATTGAGAGCCTTTTCTTCTGTTTAATGCTAGAAAGACAGTCAGATAAAGACTGGGAAAAACACATCGTTGAAAACTCAAAATTGGGGTGGGGGGAGGGGATTCAAGAACTGGAAATATCAGCCTGCCAAGATAAACAGATTTTGTGGTAGTACAAACACACACAGAACACACACACACACATTCATGGGTTTACTAATTCTTGTCTCTTTTTATTTAGAAAAATCTAATTGACTTTTAATTGATCTTCTTAGTACTGGGCTATATAATAAAAAGAAATGTGAAAGATCAACTTAAAGGAGACAGTTGTAAGGCCTTCCTTCCCTGAATCCCTTTATAATGCATAATTATCTATCAGTGTCCAACATACTACTTTAGGGCAAGGTATTAGAGCATGGGGTAGCCTCTTAGCTCTAGGAGTTATCTAGATCTATTTCAATCTAGTTTTAGACCTAGCTATAGGATAGAGACACATACAGACATCACTTTCATGAATGACCAATGCAAGGAATTGGACAGGCGTAGTATGCCCCTTTTGGTTTTGCTTGACCTCTTAAATGTTTTTGATACAATCAGATATGGTGTCCTTCTGGGCCACTTCACTAGCATAGGACTTGGAGACAATGTTTTACAGTGGTTCTGGTTCTTCCTGGAGGGACAAGGCCAGAAAATGATGTTGGGGGATTCTGATTCAACTCCTTGGTTAACCTGTGCAATCCCTCAGGGATCTGTCTTGTCTCCCATTCTATTCGATATCTACATGCAACTACTGGGAGAGGTTGTACAGAGATTTGGGTTTTGATGCCACTGGTATGCTGATGAAAATCAACTCAATTTCTTCTTTCCATCTAACAACAAGGCACATGATCCAGTTCTAAACCAATGCCTGGCATCAATAATGGATTGGATGATGACAAATAAATGGTGCTTCTGGTAAGTCAAAGGCAGATCAGGGTATAGGGGTTCAACCTGTACTAGATGGATTATACCCCCTCTAAAGACACATGTTCGCAGTTTGGATGTGCTCCTACACTCAGCCTTAAGCCTGAAGGCCCAGATTTCTGTGCTAATCATGAGTGCTTTTGCACACTTAAAGCTTGTGTGCCAGTTCCCTGAGATGTTGCATCAGGCTATGGTGGTACCTGACATAGTTACATCCTATTTGGACTATTGTACATTATCTGCATGGGCTGCCTTGCAAAGAGCTCCAGTGTTAACCTGAATGAGGTACAGGAACCATACCTCTACCCTACTACTACAGCTCCATTGACTACCAGTCTGTTTTGGACACAATTCAAAGGACTGGTTATGACCTATAAAGTTAGATCCAGACTATATGATAGCGTGTGTTCCCCCTCCCCCCTCCCATGAGTCTACCCAGACTGTGAGATCCTCAAGAGGGGTATTTGTCTCAGTACCATCACCTTCACAAGTACAGTTGATAGGGATGCAAGATAGGGCTTTCCAGTGGCTGCCTCTATGCTCTATAATTCCATTCCCAGGGAGGACAGAATGGTCCCCTCTTTGGTGTTTTTCCATTGGCAAGCAAAGATCTTTAATGTGTCATCTATTATTTTTTGATGTTGAAAAGTTTTAATTGTTTAAGAATTGGGAAAGCAAAATCATATATCATAATTATAAACCTTTATAGTAATAAAAATCCAAAGTCAGGGTAGCAGTGATGGCAGCAGCTTTACTTTATAGTTGCAAATACATCAGATTATTAGTTTTGTGGATTTCCCAACTACAGAAACTCAAGCTGTACAACCACCAAGTAGTTTTGAAGAAAGTTAGCACTTTGTCAGGAAATCTACCAGATTCTAGTAAAGCCCAAATGTTAACATCCTTCAACATGAATCTGATGAGCTGAGCACATAGCCGAGTTTGAGATCCCTAAATGTCCAATTTTACAGCACTTAAGAAGAACTGTTTTAATTGTTGATTTTGTTATACCTATTAATGAAGTCTGCATTTATTATTATTTTTATTTTTGTCAGTGAGGCAAACTTTTACATGGAAAACGGAATTGGCAGTGCCTGAAACAACAGCAAAACTTGAACATGGGAAACCCAACATTTTTATTGATGCGGCCTCCAAACATTATTCTCTAGTGTTGGATTTGTCTAGTGGAAAAGTAATAGTGTTAAAGGTGTATTTGAAAATGACCTAAAAACTGTGATTGAAGATAAATGTTGAGTTTCTATATGGATCAGGCCATCAGTCTCTTTGTTTCTTGGGGATTATTGGTCAGATTCTTGTCTTCACCAGACATAAGAATCTTGCAACCAAACATGTGTTGTAGACTGCAACTGTTAGCAGCCCTAGCCATCTTCACCAATGATGAGGAATGCTGGGAGCAGCAGTCCAACAACACTTGGAGAGCTGCATGGTTCCCACCCCAGTCTATGTTGACTGGCAGTGACTCTATAGGCTCAGCAAGGAGATCTTCTCCAAATCTATCTGGACATGTTATGGATCAAAAATGGAATCTTCTGTGTTTAAGCAGGAGCACTACCCCTGAGGTATTTATATTTCAAGATTATTTTTTTTTTTTACTGTTTCAGAAGACTAGAGTCCATCAACAAGTGGCTCACTTGTACATGTCTATTCAGGAACTCAAGGAACTATAGCATCCAACCTGCCTCTCTGATATATTTGCATTCTCATCCAAACCAGGATGGAGGGAAGCAACCAGGGATAAATATCCTGGGGCAAGGTGGTGAAATAGGAGCTTAAGAGCAAAGTCATGGAGACCGTTTATACAAGCCCTCTTTAAATATTTGAAGGGATGTCATATTGAGGAGGGAGCTAGCTTGTTTTCTGCTGCTCCAGAGAATAGGACTCAGAACAACAAATGCAAGCTACAGGAAAAGAGATTCCACCTCAACATTAGGCGGCACTTCCTGACAGTGAGATCTGTTCAGCACACTCCCTCAGAGAGTGGTGGAATCTCCTTCCATGGAGGTCTTTAAACAGAGGCTGGATGGCCATCTGTCAGGGATGGTTTGATTTTGAGTTCCTGCATGGCAGGGGGTTGGACTGGATGGTCCTTGTGGTCTCTTCCAACTCTATGATTCTATGAATGATGTTTTGATCCTGGACAAGTAAGGACATGAAGGGAGGGCTAATGTGTTTTTCCACTTATACAACTATCTCATATAACAGAATATGTCCATGACAAATATGTCTGATTAGGACTGGTGCTAATCATACTATTGTATGCATGAAGATATTGTATCACCTCTTCTGCAAAAATAAACAGAACCAGTTTTCTACCATCTATGACTAGAAATAAAAGTCCTCCAGATGGGCATCATAGTTGAGTAGCATCTAGAGAGCCAAATTTTCCCCACCTCTTTTAGGAGCACACTCTTACCAGCTGTTTCTGAGGCCAGTGATTCACTGAAATGCTACAGAGAAGCCAGAAAAATAAAGTTGGAAAAGGACTTAAATGAAAAGAAAATAGTTCTCTTTCTTATTGTTTTAAATACCTTATAACAAGAGCTGCAATCACACTGGAAATGAAATACACTACATAAAATGTCAGCAAAATTATATTACATTACAAACCATCTCTCTTTCTTCTTTCACCTTTGGAATATGAAAGATTCAGATTTGCAGATAAACATCAAACCAGCACTTTCAATGTCCCTAAGAAGGAATTAAAAGGTAACTTACCATCATTGCCTTCATTACATGACAACTCAATGGAGGAACTGCTGCAGCTGTTTCTTCTATGGCAAACCAGTTTTCCATGGACTCCTTTTTCTAAAATAATCCTCTTGCCACCATCCTTCTGACAAGCATCAACATCATTCATTCTACTTCCATTCAGAGTCCAATGAATACTGTCATTGAATTGTCCACCTGCTTCACAAGACAGATCAGCTCTCCCATCAGATAGACAATTAATATGAACAGCCAGAGGCAGCTCTAGGCAGTGAAAAAAGAACAACCAAATTGAAGGGAAGGTGAAATTAATGTGACAAGACAATGGTGTGTGCCTCTCAAACTGTACATAGTGTTTGGAGATGCCAAAGGTATAAAATAGATTTTTAGATTAGCTTCTACTGGTAAGAGATGTGGAAAGCTTTTGATAGGACCAGTGGCATCCCTAAGGTTAGTATCACCCAGTGCAGACACTCATGGGGGCAGGACTTCTAGAGGGACAGAACTTCTGGGGCAGGACTTCCAGTGGACTTCCAGGGTGTACAGGAGCACACAAGCGGAGATGCCCCCGTATGCTCCCAGATGCCCTTCTGCACCCCCAGGAAGGCCCAGGAAGTGGCCACACGGGCTGAGGAAGGCCTAGGGAGCAGCTGTATAAACTGAGGGAGGCCTGGGGAGCAGCCTCATGGCCCAAAGAAGGTCCAGAGTAGCAGCTGCATGGCCCAAGGAGCACCCATGCAGGCCCAAGCAGCTCCTGTGGCAGTGCTGAGCAGCCTCCACGTGGGCCTAGCACCCATGGAGGGTGGGGGACTGACCAGGTGTCATCCCCCCTCTTCTGGGGTGTCACCTGGTGTGGCCCTCACCCCCCATGCTCCCACAGTGATGCTACTGGATACGACATCTCTCTTGAACAAAACATATTACCAAATTGTATTTCCTACTCTGAAGTCATGGTTTACTCTGGAGTTTTCAGGAAACACCAGAGTGCCTCCAGTTCTCTTGGCAGTCTATACAGCTGGTTCAGGCCTTTGGCCCAATACAGTTTTCCAGAGAGCAAATATGAAGTGATCTCCCTTACCCTGCATTGAGAAGTACAGGGAAGGGGATGGATCCACTTCGAATCCTCCACTGCCAGTGCCTCACCAGCCAAGCAGCTCCCTGAAAGAGCCTGACCATCGCTGTTGCTTCTGCTGAGGTCAGAATAGGGTGCCCTTGCAATCAATGAGAAGAGGGTAGAGTGATCTTCCTTTTTGTTAATCACATGGCAGAGCACACCACTCTGACAATGGCCAGACTCTTGCTTCCTGTTTGGCATAGTTGAAGTGGTGGCACCAAAGGCGAGCATGCCAGCAGGGCCAATGTGTTGGCCCTACTGATCTGTGTACACAACAAAGTAGCATCATGCCAGATTTGGCCCAGTGCATCATGGTCAGTCCAGGATATAATGCTTTGGACTGGCCCTGGCTTAAGTGGCTGGTGTTGACACACCCCTAGTCTGATTTAACAAGGCTCTATTACCTTCAACTATGTCAATACTTTGTCCCATCTCCCAACTTCCACTGCTGTGTACTGGCCCTTAAGCTTTCTGATGACCATTCTTTCTTTCCAGGTTATGAACAGAAACACGTTTTCCTTCAGCATTTTGTTCATTCATCACTGCCTCCATTTGGAATTGCACCAACTGAACCATTGTTAATCCAGCCCTCAGGCAGGACTATACTTATGCCATATCTTGTACTAGTGTTTCCCAACTTTGGATACCCAGGAGCTGTTGGATTACTATTCCCTGACCACTGGAAAATTCTGGCAATCCAACATATCATGATTCTATACTCCTTTCAATGGCACAACTTTGATCTCACTGAAACCACTGACTTCAACACCAACACTTGCCCCATTTATGTCACCATAACCCAACAGGGGATATGGCATGGGTTAACACCCAAATGGAGCATACTGGCAGAAAAGCACAAACTCTACAAAGGCAGACCATAACTCAGATCACTGGCCACATAGCATAGGATTGTACCTCTCTGATACCTCATCACATACACTTAAGATACTTTAAAACTAATGGTGTTTCATATGATTACTTGTTTAATTGTGTTTTAACTTTTTTGTCATCAGGGTTGTTGTTTTTAGCTTTATCTTGTTTGTAAGCCACCCTAGGCTGCTTATTGGTAGAAATGTGGGATATTACATAAATAAATAAATACTCTGATGATGAGAAACAGGAAGTAGGAGAACTTTACATGAAAAAGAGAGTTGCACAATACAGACGCCCTTTAGAAAAATGCTAATACTTCTCTGCCTAATTTGCCATGCAAATATTGCATTGAATGTGGTCACAATTTAAGAAAACATTTGAAATAAAGAAAGCAAGTGGTACTTCCTCTCCTGCTCTTTCCTTTATAATTTCAGAAGACCAATTTCAAGTTCACATTAAGTGTATTTCTAACTTTTACCTCCAGGTGGCATCAAGCGTAATGTGTTTCAGCACTTGACTCATAATGTCATACCCTTTATATTCACTTCCAAGTCCTTTTCTTATGTTTTAATGAGCTGATCTAAATGCATGCAGAGCCATTGTTTCGTTTTACTGCAGCGACAGGCAATAAATGAGTCCTCTCTGAATTAGCTTACTAGCCGCTGACCTACATCTTAAAATAAAAACTTATATTCTCCATATTCTATGCAATTCCTATTAAAAAGGGATTCAGTGAGAGTGATGTTGGGAATCAATAAGACTGATGTTTCTCCTGAGCAGTTTTTAAGGTGATGAAGTCTGGAAGCCTCAGCTCTGTCCTAACATTTTTAAAAGCTCTGTTTTTACAAAGTCTCATCTTTGAAATTATATTTTCTTCCTGAACTATGTTACTAAATTGATAATCTCAAGTTTCCATTAAAGGTGAAAAGTTATATACAACTCATTTTAGATAGCTTACCAAACCTACATGACAACCCAACCCTTTTGGTTGTTAGATAAAAGTCCTAGGGGATCTGCTCCCAGTAAAAATGATTGTATCCTGGGTCATTATAGCTCAGAAAAGATACTACAACCCCCAGAATACCCCAGCCAGCATACAGACTGGACATACTGGCTGGGGGACCCAGGATCCACCAGCAGGATATGCTCTGGCTGTACTGGCTGTAGGATTCTGAGAATTATAGCCCAAAAAAGTAATTTTTCAAAGCTCTAACTTTCTTGTTGGAAATAACTTTTCCTTTTCTATAGTTCTACACCATGCAAAATGGCTGGCCATTGTGCAGATTTCTCCCAACAATGCAGCTGTTAAAGATCTTTTCCATCTATGACACTGAGAATAATCTTATATTAAAGCAGACTGAGGGCAAATTCTCAAAACTACTCAGCATGTGGACAAGCACTTTTTCTTTCAGCCCAGATCATATAAGTAATGGAATGAAAATAGATCCCTTAAAATATTTACAGGTAGAAATCATGATTTATACTATGGACTTCTCAAAACAGGAATTTGCACCAGTGTGTCAAATCACAGTTTATTACAGACGTAGCTCACTATTCAGAAGATCAGTTTGCCTAGAATTTGTGGGTCACAACCTACATCTGAATGCTAACTTGGGAGTAAGTCCTACTTTAAAAATGGTACCATTATCTGAATAAAATCACCTAGGATCGTGATGGCACATGAAGCAACTAGCTATATCAGCACACTCCCAGAGTTTGACAATGTTGCTTCCAAACTTAGGACACTTACCACACAGTCTCAATAATAATGTTTCGCTGTGGTTTTCAGAACCAAGAGTATATTTCCCTTCATCATTTTCTGTTAAATTCTTTATCTCCAGGAGTCCTTTTCTCAGACACATTCGTTCATCACAATCACTGCAACAATCCATGCTTATGTTTGTTGAGTGAGCACAATTCATTTGGCTCATTACTAAGGAACTGCTTGTATTTTGAATTTTTAAAGGGATGGAAACTGTGCTGCCAATGTCTCCAGCAACCCGGATTATTTCACTATACGCCCAGCCTGTAACAGGAACAAAGACCAGTTGTTGTTGTGTAGTGGGAAATCTTGCTTGGTACTGACAGAAGGAAGAAATATTTCAACAGAGTGATAAGCAGTTCAAGAAACAGTTGAATATGTGGGCAAAATTGGGATTAATTTTGACAAACCAGGTAATACTGTGATCCCAAACATCAAAAAGATGAGAAATATTTATTTGTGTGAAGGACACATCTGAAGAATGTCTACTTTCTCTTTCTCTTCTTACTTCATAACCATATATCATTTGCATGAAAGACCAACTAGATATGGAATAAACCATGTGTGCACATGCACACTAATGTCCAGTTGATCACATAGGCTGTTCTTAGTGCAGATCTGTGCAGTCCTATGCACTCTTATTTGGCTGAAAATAAGTCCAATTGAACTCAGTGAGGCTTATATCTGGCATATGTAAGATAGCACAGTAAGGCTGCAGTTGTGTTCCAATTCCTTGGAAGTAAGTCCCATTAAAGTCAGTGGGACAACACACTTCTCTGCACTACTGCTACTCAAAGTGGTACTCTGTAACCCAGTGCTGGTCTGCAAGCTATTGGCTGCTGCTCCATGGTGAGTTTCCAGGAAAGAAACAATTCTTATGACCAGGTCTCTGGCACACTGGGGGAAAAGCCTGCCAATCTTCCACATTAGATATCTTCAGCAGCATTTCTATACCCTTTTGTGCAGAAATAAGAAATTAAAGCTTCAATTCACAGATGTTAAATTTATATGGCAACTCCTCCTGCTGATACATTGCTGATTATCTACTGATACATTGCTACAAGCAAGTGTAACCACCAAAACGTAGCTTTTTATTCAGATAAAGCATTTAATTGAGGGTGGATTTTTAAAATACATTTAATGAATATTGTCCTTGATAGCCTTAAATTATCACCTGTACTGAAGTCCTGAAATTGGTGATTGGCTATTTCATCAGCTTCAAAAAAACAAGGATTGCTCAATGACTTTGTTTGACTCACAGACATATATTGATAGTATGGCATAAAAACACTATAGCAATATTTTCCAGCTGCTGTATAATATACAAATGATATATATTATAGGATGGTGTTTGCGAGCCTGGATTGATTTTCAGCAGTAACAGTTACTGTCTTTGAAATCATGGATATACAAAAGGACTGGATTACCATTTCAAGAGAGCTTAAAACAGGCAAAGACTCTCTGGAAATCTCTGTACATGGGCCACAGACAACTAAATTATTTGGGGATGTTTTTGTCTAGTATATTAAATTATTTGTTGAAAGTCATATAGATTTAAAAAGAAGATATCCCAGAATCAACTCATCCAGTCTCCCTTTCTTACCACTATATCGCATGCAGAGACTCTCAAACTTCTTTATTTCTCTTGTATTTCAAATGCAGTACATCAAGACAACATAGTTACAATTAGTTTATGAGAAAATCTGTGTTACTTTGAACTATCTGTCCATTTTCATGCTTTGATGGTTATGACACCAATATTTCCCTTAGTCCTACTCCTCTGAAGGTGGAAATTCCTGAACAAAAAGACCATTTCTGCTTACCTAGCCGAAGCAGTGCCAATTCTATAAAGAAATTTCCCACTTACCATCAATAATGGTCAGAATCACCAATAGGCATGGCAAGGGAAATGAAAGACTGAAATCCATTTTAAGCATCCTCTTGCATTGTGTGGAGAGAAGAAGATCTGGCTTTGCTGTTAAACCTAGATACTACTCAGGAAATGACGTCAGAAGCAGGAACAAAAAAGGAAAAGAAGAACATACACTGGAGGGGTACAAGACTAATGTAGACTGAAAATAGAGTGGAAGGGTATTTGGTTGACTGACCTTATGCTGTGACCACATCACCCTGATGATTTATTTCTATGGTCCTGCATGCAGGAACTGAGGTGTGCAAGAATAAGGTTGTGAAGAAGAGATGAAATAGTAATATAAGCAAGACCATTCTAGCTAATGCCAGAGCTAAGAAATATCCAGAGTAAATCTTGGTATTGTTTCATTTTCCTGTGCTCATTTAAACCCTTGATTCTTGGAACTGTTGACTGATATAATATAAAGTACAAAATGCAAGGAAACTTAAAGCTCTTATCCAGTTAAAGACTGGCATAACCTAACACCAATGAAAGCAAAAACAGCAAAGTGAACAAATCATCTACAGCAGCCCAGTACCAATGAAAGGAACTGAACAAATTATACATGGCCAGTTTCAGTGGCTTGGAACTAAAATCTGCAAAATTGCAATCAACAGCAGTATAAAATACATGTGCATGTTATACTGTATATAAACACATTATATAGATTTTGAGCATTAATATGAGCTGAAGGAATTCCACAGTAAACGTAAGTATGTGAGGTCTTCTTACTGATGATGAATGTTTATCACTGTAACCCATACTCATAAATCACACAAATCTCTAGATGTTGTTGAACTGCACATCACAGTTTTCTTCATCATTCTGGCTAGTGCTGCTGGGAGTTGCAGTCACACAACATCTGAAGGACTATTCTTCTAACTTGTCCCACGTTACCTATGTTTACCATATATCCAGCATTCAAATTAATTCAACAGTATGCTTAGACCACCTGAACAAAATGGCTGATCTTCACTGCTACTGTAATAATTATAACTGTTTCATTTACACCATTGATAACCCTTCTTTGCAACAGTCTGAAATACATTTCTAGAGCTCTAAATTCAGATTATGGTTATTTACCACTGTATAGTACAATAAAGGTGTAGGGATCACTTAAGATCACCTATCTGCATGCTATGTTCTTTTTCATGAGTCCTGAACACTCTTCTCTTGGTGCCTTGAACCACTGGTGGCGCAGTGGTTAAATGCCTGTACTGCAGCCACTCACTCATAGACCACAAGGTTGCGAGTTCAATACCAGCCAGGGCTGAGACTCGACTCAGGCCTGCATCCTTCCGAGGTCGCTAAAATGAGTACCCAGCTTGTTGGGGGGCAATCAGCTCACAGTTGTAAACCGCTTAGACATCCCATAGCATGATATGAAGCGGTATATAAATAAGCTGCTTTGCTTTAAGCTGCTTTACTCCATCTCTTTGAGCCATAACAGGTAAAGCAGTGTCAAACTGCATTACTTCTGCAGTGGAGATGAAGTCTAAGACTTGGAAAAGCAGCCATGAAGGAACTAGATAGTCTCACCTGTAAAGATGTGTCATTAAATACCAAAATTAGAATAATCCAAACTATGGTATTTCTGATTTCTATGTATGGTTGTGAAAGCTGGACAGTGAAGAAAGCTGATGGGGGGGGGGAGGGGAAATCAACTCATCTGAATTGTGGTGCTGTAAGAGTTCTCACCTAAAAGGTTTTCTTGGTGAAATGGTCTCGCAAGGAGAGACACCTCTTGCCTTCTTTTGTGCAGTGCTGACAAGTGTCAGCTATGGTGACACTACTGTTCTCTCTGTGAAAGTTGACTCACCCACCACTACTGCTGCAGCCCAGTAGCTGTTCCTATATTTTATGCCAGTTATTCCCTTATTCACTCCCTCAATTCTCTTTTCCCTTTCTTTTTTACATCCCTAAATGTTTCTCCCACCCTCCCCTCCTCCTCCCTGCCTCCCACTTTGTCCCTATCAGTGGCATCAGTGGCCTTCTGATCTTCTTGTTGGGGAGGGCCCTGATATTCCTGGGCTGCAGTGTTGAAGCCCCACTCTTTGTCTATCACCTTTCTAGTCTCAGGGGGAGGGGAGGGGAGGCTCTGATGTACCTGGTGTCCCAAGCCTGCTTCTTTGTCCCTCTGGATGGGGACATTCCTAGGGATGCCACTGGTCCTACAGCAAAAACTAGACTACAGCAAAAAAAAAAAAAAAAAAAAAACTAGACTACAGCAAAGCATTTGATTGTATAGATCACCAAAAGCTATGGAATACACTCAAAGACATAGGGGTACCAATATATCTGCTGGTCCTAACAAGGAATCTGTACCAAGGACAAGAGACCAATGTCTGAACAGAATTTGGGGAAACAGAGTAGTTCCCAATAGGCAAAGTGGTCAGGCAAGGCTGCATCCTACTTGTTTAACTTATATACTGAAAACATCATAAGAAAAGCAGAATTAGAATCAGGAAAAGGAGGCGTTAGGATAGGAGAAAACAACATTACAAACCTAAGATATGCGGATGACACCATATTATTATCAGAAGACATTCAGGAATTGGAACAGTTAATAAAGAAGATCAAAGATGAAAGTGCAAAGGCAGGTCTGATGCTGAACATAAAGAAAACAAAAATAATGATCACAGAAGAAATACACAAATTCAATCTAGACAATGAAGAAATTGAAATAGTTAAAGAATTCCCATATCTAGGATCAAACATTGACTATAATGGAGACTGCAGTCAAGAAATAAGACTAGGAAGGACAGCTATGAAAGAACTGGAAAAGATACTGAAGAGCAAAGACATACAACTAAGCACTAAAGTCAGAATCGTTCAGACCATTGTATTCCCAATTACCATATACAGATGAGAGACCTGGAGTGAAGGAAGCAGACAGAAAGAAAATCAACTCTTTTGAAATGTGATGCTGAAGAAGAATACTTAGGATACTATGGACAGCCAAGAAGACAAACAAATGGGTTCTTGAACAGATCAGGCCAGGGCTCTCCTTGGAAGCAAAGATGATCAAGGTGAGACTGTCGTACTTTGGCCACATAATGAGAAAGCATGGATCACTAAAGAAAACAATAATGCTAGGAAAGGTGGAGGATAGAAGAAAGAGAGGAAGACCACAAACCAGATGGATAGACTCAACTGGGGGAGTAGGGCAGCTAACAACAACAATAACAACAACAAAGAGTTCTACAGATACCACAGATACTGCTAAGAAGACTAGTGAATAGCTCTTAGATCAAATCAAGCCTGAACTCTCACTGGAAGTCAGGATGACTAAAGTGGGGCTATTGCACTTTGGACATACCATGAAATGGCATGACTCATTGGAAAAGACAGTAATGCTTGGTAAAGTGGAAGGCAATAGGAAAAAAGGAAGACCACACTACAGTTGGAGTGATTCAACCAAGGAAGCCACAGCCCTGAGTTTGCAGCATTGCCAAAAGTCAAAGTTAACCTGACAGCAAATAACAACAACAAAATACAGTTACATAAGAATTTAAGATGTGACTTTAAAAACAAAGAAATATTAACATATACAAAGGCATCAATTATCCTTGCAAATAATTTTTCTGACATTGATGGCTGTCTTATCAGTGGTGCAAAAGGTCTGCTCTGGGGTGTAGTCCAAGCTTTCAAGAAGACCCAAGAAAAACTATTTTGGGAATAGGGTCTCTTTCACCTTCCCATTTTCTGTTCTTACATTTCTGTTTAAGACACAGGAAAATAGGCTGTTGCTATATAGGTTGCAATACTAGTCTAAAATTAGGATAACTCTTTAGGTTTGGACTAAAACTTGGAGTCTGTTCACATCCCAGTAATGTGGGAGCCTGTTTCTTGATGCACATATGCCTCAATTGTATGTCAGGGTAATGGGTAGTGGAGGCTTGCAACACAAAAGAGTTCTCCAAGTTATTTTACAAAAATTTGTGAGGTAATTGTCACAATCAACATTCTAGTGGATTTGCCCATCCCCCAGATCTATCAAACTCTGCCTTAAAAACCTGTAGGACTAGCTGAAGGTCAGGATAATTCTATTTTGTCTCTATACATGCATGCACACTTAAAAAAAAAAACAACACCCTTCAGGGTGATCTAAGATGTGACAAAAATAGCCTTCTGTGAGAAAGGCAGTGATCTGTATCTCCAGACATCTGCAGGCCAGTGGAGAGAGAAAAAAGGCATTTGCAATTAGAAAGTCATCCATGGGTGCACTTGTTCTTTATGTTTTGGATAAGTACAATGCAACTGCAGGCTATATGTTAACAGATTTGTTTTCCTGCATCTTAAATGAAAGCCTGAGAAAAGGAACATGATTCTCTTAATTTTGCATCCAAGAATAACCCTGGAAGAAGATAAGGAAGTGAAAGGAAGAACTATATTCTCTTTTAGACTCTCATACTTTCTCTAAGAGGGCATCAAATGAAGTGTACAATTTTTCCTAGCCATTACCAGGAAAATATTATAACTGCTCCATACCCATTTTATTTGTGCTGAAAATCAATAATCCCCAATCTTCCACAAGTAGGGTTTCCCCCTTACCCTTCTTCCTTTCTTTCACTTTCGATTAGGCACAATTGGCCTTTGCACTTAACATACAGATTGGAATTATGCTGTCCTTCTGACAGTCTGACTAGGATTGTTGGGAATTGCAGTTCAGCCACCTCTGTAGGGCTACACAGTTCCCATCATTGGCTTAATATTTCTCTTACTTGTGTTCTCTGTTTCTTCTGCATATTACAAACAATCCAATATGACTCAGCAACTGTATTTCACCACTATGATCTGGCTTTCTTTCTCTCAATCCTGCCCATGTTATTTCTCATCCTGACTGGAAAAGTTAGACTGCCTGACAAACAAGTTGCTCAAAATAGGTCAATATCTGATTAATTGTCCACCCTGGCCAATCAGGTTCATTCATTGAGAAATACTTCAGAACACTGAAAAATTACTTTTATAACTACAAGTCCCAGAGTCCCCTAGTTGTCATGGCCAAAGGAAGCTGGGGATTCTGGAATTTGTGGTCCAAAAGTGGATGTTTCAAAGCTCTGCAGTCAGTGCTGCACCTGTGAGGGGTAGAACATCAGCCAGACACAGCTCCATCATGCCTTGGTTCCAGCAGTTGGCCTCTACTTTGCATTCTGTTCCATTTTCTGACTTTATATGAAGAATTTCTATTTATGTTTTAAATCAGCACATGCACTAATTTTCCTTATTCATTCAATACATTTATAGATCTCTGGTTGAGTTTCTCATCATAAACAAGCAATCATCAATATTGTGAAAGTGAGTGCGTATCACATCAGCTAACAATGTGGAGCCAGATAGGAAAGCCATGTGCATTCTCATGTACATCAAAAAGAAAACAGCATTATGATGTAGATTGGGATGATGTAGAACAAGCAGGAGCATCAATTAACTATTTTAGTGTGGAGCATAACTGCCTGTCTGGTTTATCAGTGAAAGAAACTGAAGTGATATCTATTACAAGAATTTTGGAGAAAAGGATATTTTCTGGGTTCATAGACTCAAAACCTTGATACCACATGCCCTGTTATTAACTTGGAGGATAACACATAAGATCACAATTGATTTCCAGCTTTGGGGAACATGTGAGATATAAATAAAGCAATACTCACCTGTGAATCCTAACTAACATGTGAATTCTAAAACAAACAGGCATGTAAAAAGAAAAACAAACTTATGAGCACATCAGAGCTGTGAAAGCAGGTACAGTATCATATTGGTTTAAGACAGGGAAGGCTCTGGTTTAGAATGTCCCTGAGTGATTTTTGAACTAGTCATTTCTTTTCAACCTCACCAACCTTACAGGATTATTATTGTAACGTTTGCAGTGGAGTCATCCCTTGATCCAAGCGAGATTTGTCAGAATGTCCTAGACATAGACAGCCCCACCAAGGCTTCATGTTGCATATCAGGAAAGTACAGAATAGTTGGTCTGTGGACTTGATCAGAGAATGATCTCCAGAACAATAAGCTCTGCATCTTTTAATTATCTGCAGAACCAATGTTCTTACATTCAAGAACTCCACGCCTCTAAACAAAACAGTTATATTTATATAACTGGGGGAAAGAATCTTGTGTGCTCCTTTGAAAAAGGCCAAGCCCATATTTTTTTTAAAGTGATAAATAACCAGAACAAATACATACACTGAAACACATGTAAAATTTATTTAAAAAAACATAATATAAATTCAGATGTATAAGAAAATCAAGGAAGCAAAAAATAACTTGCTACTCATAAACGGCTTACAATTGGTAAGACCCCATCGAAAGCACAAGACAAGTTGTCAGCAGTACTCCCCAAGCTTGATCATTACATATTGCTAAGGTCAATAAGATACAGTTCAGCTGCACAATGAAAATAGATTGGAGCAAGCATATATAAATGAGGACGTAGCACATGTAATTGTTGTGTAGCATGACAAGCTACACCTGCTGAAATTCCTATTCAGCACAAATTCCTCTTTTTCATGTCACCATACTTGAAAAGGTACAATACAGTTCTATATTTTACTGTCAGTGAATGATTCTAAAACACTTCTTAAAGATTTAATACTTAAAAAGGGAATGCGTGTTTAGCTGTGGCTTAGGCAGGAAGAGAACTAAATGACACAGTTTCGAGATCTACTTCAAATTTGGCAGAAAATATTGACCTGAGAGCCAGCATGATGTAGTGGTTTGAGCACTGGACTATGATCAGGGTTTGATTCCGCACTTGACCATTGAAGCCCACAGTGTGATCTTGGGTGACTCACACACTCTTAGCCCAGAAACCCCATGACAGGTTTTCCTTAAGGTTACTGTAAGTCAGAAATGACTTGAAGACACACAGCAACAACAACAACACTGGCTTGAACAAGTCAACAGTTTCTCTCACCTGCCCTGTTTCATGTGGTACTGAGTTCATGAACCTTTGATAACTAAATTAAAATAAAATGCAGATAAGATTATATTTACATGGATGATTTTTCACCACTTATAAAAGCAACCAACCCTTGTAATATGGTGTAAGTTTGCTATTCAAAGTCAAACAAAGAAACACAATTTTTACTACTGTGGTCCTCAGCTACAGTTCTACTGCTTTTTTTCCCCCCTTTCAAACTAAAATGGAAATCTGGAGCATTTATTCAAAATGTTTGTCTTGTTCAAAAAAAAGAGCAAACCAGATCCCTTTTGCAAAAATTAGGTAAGCCACACCAGACAGAAAATTACCCAAGTCCTCCCCTGTATATCTAACTTGTTGCACCTTGCAACAAAATGTTACAGTGTAGAGTGCTTCTGTTTGAACCTAACAGTTGCTCCTTTTTGTTCTTCTGCAGTCACACACACACACACTCCAGCAGCAGCAACAACAACAACAACAGTCTCTTCTGTACTGTTTTAAAGATCACAGCAGCATTTGATAGTTTGTTTGAAAAATATGCCAGAAAAACACAATCTGTTATCAACCTGCAATATGTTTTCAAACACAGAAAATTAGCTTTGTTGGTAAGATAAAAGAGTTGGACTGTGAACTACATGGAACCTTAATATTCATCCATGTATTTTTAAATGTATATAAGCATTAAATGCAAAATATATATCTATTCTATGACAAATGCAATATTTCTCCAGATGGGGATTGAGGGAGCTGAAACCTGAACAGTGTAACTCACAAATCTAAGAGTTTTAGTAAGCCATATCAAAAATGATTGAATAGAATAATGTATCATCAAATATAAGGTCCAGAAATATAAGGTCCAGAAAATGGAGACAGTCACTGACACTTTGTTATTATTAACAGACTTTGCATCAATCTCAACCCATGTTGACCCTGCTGATGAGACATCTCCAACCCCCCTTGCTCGCTACTACTCTGCCCAGCTCATATTCGTGGTCTCTTTAATAAAGTCCATCCATCTAGCATGAGGCCTTCCTCTCTTTCTACTTCCTTCTACCTTTCCTAACATTATTGTTTTTTTCCAATGACTCATGCCTCCTCATGATATGTCCAAAGTATGACAGTCTAAGTTTTGTCATCTTGGCTTCTAGGGATATCTCTGGCTTGATCTGCTGTAGGACCCATTTGATTGTATTTTTATCTGTCCATGGAATCCTCAGCACACTTCTCCAGCACTACACCTTAAGTGAGTTGATTTTCCTCCTGTCTTCTTTCTTATTTGTTAAGCTCTCACATCCATACATGGTAATGGGGAATACAATGGCTTGTATGATTCTGACTTTTGTGCTGAGTTGTATGTCTTTGCATTTTAGGATTTTTTCTAGTTCTTTCATAGCTGCTCTCTCCATAGTCTTCTTCTGATTTCCTGGCTACAGTCCTCGTTCTGATCAATGTTTGATCCCAGATATGAGAACTCTTTTACTATTTCTATTTCCTCATTGTCTAATTTGAATGTGTGTAAGTTCTCTGTGGTCATTATTTTTGTTTTCTTTATGTTCAACAGTAAGCCTGCCTTTACCCTTTCTTCTTTGATCTTCCTTAGTAATTTTTTGAGGTTAGGAAGGTTTTCTGCTAGTATTATGGTGTCATCAGCATATCTCAGATTGTTGCTATTTCTTCCTCCTATTTTCACTCCTCCCTCTTCCATGTCCAAGCCTGTTTTCCTTACATTATATTCTGCATATAAGTTGAATAGGTAGGGTGATAGGATGCAGCCTTGTCTGACACCTTCACCAATTGGGAACCATTCTGTTTCTCCATGTTCTTTTCTGGCAGTAGCCTCCTGTCCTGAGTACAGATTCCTCATCAGACTATCAGATGTGTTGACACTCCCATGTCTTTAAGGGTGTTCCATAGCCTTTCATGATCTATGGAGTCGAAGGCTTTTCTATAGTCTATAAAGCACATGCTGATTTTCTTTTGGAACTCCCTGCATATTTGCAATGATAAAACCCCACATTGGGTGTTTTGTTTTTTTAAGAGATCAGAGAAATATAATAAAAGAAGATTGCATAACAAATCATTACACATATATTCATCTTGCTTGTTAATGTATGAAAATTTCTTGAAATGAGAGCTTCTCATCTGTGAAAAGGTAAAATGATCTCTCAACTATGACTCAATAACATCAAATTTAGTAATCACTTTTTCTCGAAGCCAGATAGGCATCCTCTGTGACTAGAGAAAGTAAGAAAAAATCTAATTGGTTTCTGATGATTTCAGATTGTCATTGTTTCCAGTCCTATCACATCAGCCAGGTGTCTAGTAAGGACCTGAAATGCATCTTTGTTCCTGTAATTTCCTTGCACAATCAAAATGTCACAGAATACAGTCATACGACTGTCCAGGGAGGCAGTGTTATCCGTCTTCCTAGAAAAACAGGCACACTACAATTTCCTGATGTCCACAGACAACTATTGTGATAACCATGTTTATTTCCCTGGACAAAAAATTTAATACAAATACATCCACAAGCTTTCTCTCAATTGCAAGGACTTTCTAAAACTATAGGATTAATACATTGTTCATTAGGAATCACTCCCAATAATAAGCTAAACATTCTATAACCAAGTTTACACATAAGCTTTCTGTGTCACAAGATCTACTCAGAAAGATGGCACTAGGCTGACCCTGGGAAATGCCACATGATTTATTTATTTATATTCCACCACCACCCCCCAAAAATGGGACTCAAAGCAGCTTACAGTTTAAAAGAACAATACAATGATAGAAGTATAACTCAATATAACTCAAAAGTTACAGAACCTGTACATCCTAGTATGTATACCAACATTATCTCTATGGCAGGAGACTTAACCACAGGGTAGTATCAACTATGCTGTAAATAGTAGACCTAACATGAAGAGGTGGAGTAAAGAAGAAGAAAGTCGTGAACCTATATTGTTGAGTGTAGTATAAGAGTTCTGCAAGTAGAACTCTATTATGGTTCTCATGTCACTACCCCAACAGTTCACTGTTATAAATAATAATAATAATAATAAAATTTATTTATATCCCGCTTATTGACAGACAATCCAAGTGGCTTACAATAAAACCCGTATAACATATCCCAAAAAGAAAACCAACCCACCCCCTTAAAACAGTATTAAACAATACATAGTTAAAATAGCACTAAGCATAAAATTAAAACATAACAATATAAGACATTTTACATTTAACCTTTAAAACAGGTTGCGGTGCTCTAATCAACCTCTACTGCGTTCCTCATCCATCAACAACTGATGGGGCCATGAGAGGAACGCAGGAGTCAAGGACCCCAAGGCTGGGGTGATTAGTCTGGAAAGGCCTGCCGAAAGAGATCTGTCTTGAAAGCTTTTTTAAAGCTGTCTAGTGATGTCGACTGACAGATCTCATCTGGCAGGCCATTCCAGAGTTTAGGGGCGACAACAGAAAAAGCCCTCTGGGAGGTCGCCGCAAGCCTAGATTTTTGAGGCTGCAGCAAATTCCTCCCAGAGAACCGGAGAGCGCGGGGAGAATTGTATGGCAGGAGGAGATCCCTGAGAAAGCTTGGACCCAAGCCATTTAGGGCTTTAAAGGTAATAACCAACACCTTGTACTGGGCCCGGAAGCCAATAGGCAGCCAGTGGAGGGGCCTCAAAACCGGAGTGATGTGGTTTTAAGTTCTTTTTAAAAACTCCTGGGGGAAGTGTGACTGTGACTCAGCGGGTGGGGCTTTGTTAAGAGCATTTGCAAATCAATAGGGGGTGGGCTAGGCAGTTAGCTCTTTACAACTGCTCCCAGAGGTCAGTTTCAGGTCAGTTTCGGCCAGGACAGGGAAGGAGGAGGAGGAGGCTCTCCAGGCCAGTTTCTAAAAGAGAAGAGAAAGAGAAAGAGGTTTCTGCCAGGAAAGAAAGCTTTCCAGGCCAATTCCTGCTAGGAGAGAGGAAGAAAACAGTTTCCAGGCAGCCATCTTGAGAGGGTAAGTTTTTAAGTTCTTTTTAAAAACTCCTGGGGGAAGTGTGACTGTGACTCAGCGGGTGGGGCTTTGTTAAGAGCATTTGCAAATCAATAGGGGGTGGGCTAGGCAGTTAGCTCTTTACAACTGCTCCCAGAGGTCAGTTTCAGGTCAGTTTTGGCCAGGACAGGGAAGGAGGAGGAGGAGGCTCTCCAGGCCAGTTTCTAAAAGAGAAGAGAAAGAGAAAGAGGTTTCTGCCAGGAAAGAAAGCTTTCCAGGCCAATTCCTGCTAGGAGAGAGGAAGAAAACAGTTTCCAGGCAGCCATCTTGAGAGGGTAAGTTTTTAAGTTCTTTTTAAAAACTCCTGGGGGAAGTGTGACTGTGACTCAGCGGGTGGGGCTTTGTTAAGAGCATTTGCAAATCAATAGGGGGTGGGCTAGGCAGTTAGCTCTTTACAACCGCTCCCAGAGGTCAGTTTCAGGTCAGTTTTGGCCAGGACAGGGAAGGAGGAGGAGGAGGCTCTCCAGGCCAGTTTCTAAAAGAGAAGAGAAAGAGAAAGAGGTTTCTGCCAGGAAAGAAAGCTTTCCAGGCCAATTCCTGCTAGGAGAGAGGAAGAAAACAGTTTCCAGGCAGCCATCTTGAGAGGGTAAGTTTTTAAGTTCTTTTTAAAAACTCCTGGGGGAAGTGTGACTGTGACTCAGCGGGTGGGGCTTTGTTAAGAGCATTTGCAAATCAATAGGGGGTGGGCTAAGCAGTTAGCTCTTTACAACTGCTCCCAGAGCCGCGCGCCGTTAGGAATTTTATAACCACTACCAATTGTAGAAAACTTTTGGTCATCTGCAGACTTTAACATTGGTTTTAGCAAGAGATTTTCTTTGAGGAGGAAAGCCATAATCCTTTTTAATACTTAGTATGGATACTGAAGGAACTGCTGCCGTCACCTGCAATACCTGTGGTATGTTTGTCTTCCTACCTACAGATGTCGGGAACTACACATGCTCCAAGTGCAAGTTGGTAGCTCTCTTGGAGGAGAAAGTACAGCAGCTGGAGGCACGGGTAGCTACACTTCAGAATATTAGGGAGCAAGAGGCTTTCCTAGACAGAACGGAATGAACGGTCTTGGACAGGGACCACACAGTGGAAGTTGCTGGGGAAGAGAACGTCACACCACATACACAGGAGGTAGACAGCTGGAGGAATGTCACACGTAGAAGTAGGGAGACCAGAGATCGTTCTGGGAGCTTGCAGCTACAGAATTGTTTCCAAGCTCTTTCCCTTACCAAGGAGGACGAGGAAGAGCAGCATGAACAGACTTCAGGGAAAGATCTGGGAGTACCACCACAGGGAACAGTCGCTGCTAAGCCTCGTAGGAGACGTGTGGTCGTGGTGGGGGACTCCTTGCTGAGAGGGACAGAAGCAGTGATTTGTGGGCCTGACAAGATGTCTCGGGAGGTGTGTTGTCTCCCTGGGGCAAAGATCCGAGATGTGACAGAGAGGCTGAGAAGACTGGTCAGGCCTACCGACCAATACCCCTTCCTTTTGGTTCACGTGGGAACGAACGACACAGCAAGACACAGCCTTCAAAACATCAAAAGGGATTACGAGGCTCTAGGAAAGAAGCTGAAAGAAATGGAGGCACAGATTGTCATCTCGTCTCTACTGCCAGTTGGAGGGCACGGTCCAGGAAGAGAGAGGAAGATAGCAGATGTCAACAATTGGCTCCGCAGATGGTGTCGTCGAGAACAATTTGGATTCTTGGATCATGGGCTGCGGTTCCATGAGGGTGGACTCCTGGCAAGGGATGGGCTGCATCTCACACCAGTTGGAAGAAACGTTTTTGCCAACAGTCTGAAGAATTTGATCAGGAGGGCTTTAAACTGAGTTATGTGGGGAAGGGAGACAGCACCCTGGAAGACAAAAGGACTGGAAAAAATAGTCAAACTGTCATAGAGGAAACAAAGCAAACAGTAGAGGGACCCAACAGTGGGAGGCAAAAAAACGTGCTAAGGCAGCAAGTAAAGGAGACATATGGTCTTAGATGTCTCTACACTAATGCACAGAGCATGGGAAATAAGCAAGATGAACTTGAACTCCTAGCGCAACAAAGCAAATATGATATAATAGGCATCACTGAAACCTGGTGGGATGAGTCTCATGATTGGAATGTAAAAATACAGGGGTATAACCTCTTCAAGAGAAACAGGCCAAACAGGAGAGGAGGAGGAATAGCATTATATGTCAGGGATATTTACACCAGTGAAGAAATCCAGGACAACAATCCTGGAAGCCAGGTGGAGAGCATTTGGATAAAAATTAAAGGGGAAAGAAACAACAGGGATGTTATTGTGGGAGTCTACTACAGACCCCCGACTCAGGCAGAAGAACTGGATGATGCCTTTCTAGAACAGATGACCACACACTCAGAAAGGAGAAATATAGCAGTGATGGGTGACTTCAACTATCCGGATATTTGCTGGAAGTCAAACTCGGCAAAATCCTTGAGGTCTAGCAAATTCCTCACTTGCCTCGAAGACAATTTCATTGTTCAAAAGGTGGAAGAGGCAACGAGGGAGTCAGCTATTTTGGATCTGATCCTAACTAACAGGGAAGACCTAGTTAATGGGGTGCAAGTGGTTGGATCCTTAGGCGGGAGTGATCATGTCCTCCTGGAGTTTATTATACATTGGAAAGGAGAAGCCAGGCATAGTCAGACACGCATTCTAGACTTTAGGAAAGCTGATTTTACTAAACTTAGAGAAATACTGAGGGTGATCCCATGGACAGGAATACTAAAAGAGAAGGGAGTTCAAGACGGATGGGAGTTTCTCAAAAGGGAGATACTGAAGGCACAATTTCAAACCGTGCCAATGAGGAGGAAGAATGGGAGGTGTCTCAAGAAACCAGGATGGATGACTAAGGAACTTGCAACTGAACTATGTTTTAAACGGAACATGTATAAGAAATGGAAAAATGGGGAAATCACCAAAGAGGAATTCAAACAAATAGCTAGCACGTGTAGGGTTAAAGTCAGAAAAGCTAAAGCGCAGAATGAAATCAGGCTTGCTGGAGTGGTTAAGAACAATAAAAAGGGCTTTTGGGGGTATGTCAGTAGCAAAAGGAAAAAGAAGGAAATGGTAGGGCCACTGTGTGGAGAAGATGGCAAAAAGTTAACAGGGGACAGAGAAAAGGCAGAATTACTCAACACCTTCTTTGCTTCAGTCTTCTCAGAAAAGGCAAAGGGTGCTCAACTTGAGGATAATGGAGCAGAGGACAGAATAGGAGAATTTCATCACAGAATAAGTAAAGAGATAGTACAGAAACATCTGGTTAATCTAGATGAATATAAGTCTCCAGGACCAGATGAATTACATCCAAGGGTATTAAAAGAACTGGCAAATGTAATATCAGAACCATTGGCAATAATCTTTGAGAATTCCTGGAAAACAGGAGAGGTCCCAGTGGACTGGAGGAGGGCAAATGTTGTCCCCATCTTCAAAAAGGGGAAAAAAGAGGATCCCAACAATTATCGTCCAGTTAGTCTGACATCAATACCCGGAAAGATTCTGGAGCAGATCATTAAACAGAGAGTCTGTGAACATCTGGAAGATAATTTCATGATCACAAAAAGTCAACATGGGTTTCAGAGAAACAGGTCATGCCAGACAAATCTGATCTCTTTTTTTGATAAAATTACCAGCTTGGTAGATGAAGGGAATGCTGTGGATATAGTATATCTTGATTTCAGTAAGGCCTTTGACAAAGTTCCCCATGACATTCTTGCAAGCAAGTTGGTAAAATGTGGGCTAGACAAAGTAACTGTTACATGGATTTGTAATTGGTTATCTGGTCGAACACAAAGGGTGCTCAACAATGGCTCCTTTTCAACCTGGAAAGAAGTGACCAGTGGGGTGCCACAGGGCTCTGTCCTGGGCCCAGTGCTATTCAATATCTTTATTAATGACTTGGATGACGGTATTGGGGGCATAGTTATCAAATTTGCAGATGACACCAAATTAGGAGGAGTAGCTAATACCCCAGAGGACAGGATCAAAATTCAAAATGACTTGAGCAGACTAGAAAGTTGGGCCAAAGCTAACAAAATGAAATTCAACACAGAGAAATGTAAGGTACTGCACTTAGGGCGGAAAAATGAAAAGTACAGATATACGATGGGGGACACTTGGCTGAATGAGACTACCTGTGAAAGGGATCTAGGAATCCAGGTGGACCACAAGTTGAACATGAGTCAACAGTGCGATGCAGCAGCTAAAAAGGCCAATGCAATTTTAGGCTGCATCAGTAGAAGTATAGTGTCTAGATCAAGAGAAGTAATAGTGCCACTATATTCTGCTTTGGTCCGGCCTCACCTGGAATACTGTGTCCAGTTCTGGGCACCACAATTCAAAAAGGATGTGGAGAAACTGGAGCGTGTCCAAAGGAGGGCAACTAAAATGGTGAAGGGTCTGGAAAGCAAGCCCTATGAGGAACGACTTAGGGAGCTGGGGATGTTTAGCCTGGAGAAGAGAAGGCTGAGAGGTGATATGATAGCCGTGTTTAAATATTTGAAGGGATGTCATATTGAGGAGGGAACAAGCTTGTTTTCTGCTGCTCCAGAGACTAGGACCCGAAACAATGGATGCAAGCTGCAAGAAAAGAGATTCCACCTCAACATTAGGAGGAACTTCCTGACAGTAAGGGCGGTTCGACAGTGGAACACACTCCCTCGGAGAGTAGTGGAGTCTCCTTCCTTGGAGGTCTTTAAGCAGAGGCTGGATGGCCATCTGTCGGGGATGCTTTGATTGGGAGTTCCTGCATGGCAGGGGGTTGGACTGGATGGCCCTTGTGGTCTCTTCCAACTCTATGATTCTATGATTCTATGATTCTATGATTCTATGGTCCCTCCTAGATGTTCCAGAAATAAGCCTGGCTGCCATGTTTTGAACCAACTGAAGCTTCCGAACCAAGCATAAGGGTAGCCCCATGTAGAGTGCATTACAGAAGTCGAGGCGTGAAGTTACCAGTGCGTGCACAACAGTCTCGAGATCCCTTATTTCCAGAAAAGGGCGCAGCTGGTGTATCAGCCGAAGCTGATAACAGGCGCTCCTGACCATCGCATTAACCTGATTCGTCATCAGGAGCGACGAGTCAAGAAGCACCCCCAGACTGCGAACACAGTCACTGGAGGAGAGTGTGACCCCATCCAGGACTGGAGGTTGCAACCCAATTCTTGGTTTCGGGGCCGCTACCGTGAGCACCTCCGTCTTGTCTGGATTCAGTCTCAATCTGTTTTTCCTCATCCAGCCCATTACCGCTTGAAGACATTCATTGAGAGAGGAGATGCCATTGGAATTCGAGGCCGCCGAACGAGACACGGAGAAATAGATTTGGGTGTCATCAGCGTACTGATAACACCCAGCACCATAACTCCGAATAATCTCACCCAGCGGCTTCATATAGATGTTAAATAACATTGGGGACAAAATAGCCCCCTGAGGGACCCCACAAGTGAGTTCCCTCTTACTGGAGCTACTGTCCCCGAGCAGCACCCTCTGGGACCTGCCCGAGAGGAAGGACCAGAACCACTGCAAAGCAGTGCCCCCGATACCTAACCCCTTCAGGCGGTCCAAGAGGATGCCGTGATCTATTGTATCAAAAGCCGCTGAGAGGTCTAAGAGCACCAACAGGGTCACACTACCCCTGTCGATGCTCAGACGCAGATCGTCAGTCAAGGCAACCATGGCAGTCTCGACCCCAAAGCCTGTCCTGAAGCCGGTTTGAAATGGGTCTAGATAATCGGCTTCATCCAAGACCGCTTGGAGCTGAAGAGCAAACCATTGACATTCCACTGCTGGAAATGGGGGTGAAGAAGCATCTGGCTATATTCCCTATAGCCAGATGCAGGCTGAGAACATCTTCCACCAAGATCTGTTGGGGTCTTCCAAAGGCCTCAATCTGTGTCTGGCTATGGCAACAGAGAAAGATTCCTCTCCAATTCCCTCATCTCTCCATCAGCCAAGGAACAGTCATGGAATAGTCATGGGTAGTATCACAATGCAATAATGAGTCCTGGCAGTCATTAGACATTGCAGAGGGAGGAAAAGGACAGTAACCACTGAAACAAGCAAAAAAATAGATATGCAAGCTAAGGTAGGCGTACCCTTGTTTATACCACTAACAAGATGCTGGCCATTCTTTCAAGAAGATGTGAGGATCACCTGGTCTTAAGTTCCAAGGAAGTTATTTTGATAGTTTAGTTAGATTCTTTCAGTTCTACACATGGCCTCTATGCCTAATACCTTATGTTCCATCTCATTCTCTTTACTGAAATATTGAGATGCTGCCTAATGTAGTCTGTCCCCTGTCCCTCCATGAGACACCTCCAACATTCACCTTCTCTTTATTAAAATTTGAATAGTAGTATTCTGTGTTAGGTGATCCAGCATGGTATAGTGGTTATGAGTACCAGACTAAGGGCCTAAGCAGACTGCCAAAAATAGTGCACATTAAATTGAGGCACTGCCCTGGCTCAGTGCTAAGGAATCATGGGAACTGTATTTTTTTCTGAGGCATTGAGCCTTCTCTGTCAGAGAGCTCTGGTGCCACAATAAATTACAGTTCCCATGATTCCCTAGCACTGAGCCAGGGCAGTACCTCAATTTAATGTGCACTATTTCTGGCAGTCTGCTTAGGCCCTCAGACTCTGAAAGATCAGGTTTCAAATGCTCACTTAACTATGAAAGCCCACTGGGTGACTGTGATGTTATATGATTTTATGGATTTTGGTATAAAACATTGTTTAAGAAAAAAAAATCTGGCTCACAGACATTCATGTGCAATATTGCATGATTTCCCATTTCCTAAATGACACTGGTGCCATGAATATTCTTCAAGAGAGGAAATGAGGACAGTGATCCCATAGAAATTCTACCCCACACACAATTTTCCTCCAGTCCCCAGTTTTCTCGCGCTCACTCTCTGGTGTGAGACATTGAAAAATTTTCACACCTTAAATATTATATTTGCATTCCTTGCTATCTTTTCTTTGGACAGCTAAACTGTATTTCTAAATGCTCAGCTGAAGTTTTGTGTTATTACAATGCTCAAAATTTGGAGACTGAAGAAAAATTTCATGGGGGGTAGAATTCTTGCTGGTGGACAGTACCTTCATTTGCCCCACCACCACCATAGGTGCATCCCTGCTCACTGATCTGTTTTTAAAAAAATCACTTTAGTCAGTAGAAGGTAATGTATGGATCATCTCACAGTTAAAAACAAAGTACAGATAATACAGATATATAGGCACTACCTAAAAGGAATAAAAGGAAGCACAATAAAAAAAATTCTGAAGCCTTTCAGTTTTTATATTTGTCTTGAACTGACACATATAGAACTGTAGGAACTATGGAAGGGACTGTTTGGTTCTAGCAAAATGATAGCAGCAAGGATTATTAAGGTCTCATGCTTTATCTCCTGTTATTCATTCTAATACCCAAAAGCACAGGAGGAGCACAAAAATGTTTGGAAATGGCTGTGAAGAATGGAAAAGCAAAAATATTCTTGGATAAGGGTGGAGCTGTTCTTTTGTTCAGTTTGCAGCAGCAGCCAGAATTGTTATATATCTGCAACCACATCTTGCAGGGGAGTGAGTATGAAAAATGTCCAGTGGTTTTCTCCACTGACATCTTGTTTCAAGCTTTCTTTGTCCTTCTGTATGATATTACCTGCTGGTAAAAGCCACAGAAACAGTGAAGTGAGTGCTAATTATAATTTTTGTGCATCCTTCAGGGGCAAAGCAAATTGGAATTGAAACACACCAAGAAGAATTCTTGAAAATACAGGGCCTTCAAAAAAAAAAACCCACACACTTCTGTTAAGTGTGTGGCAAAGAAAGAAAGGGCATATATCAATAGATGGAACAGAGAAAAGGTCCTTGATCTGAGATAGGAGAGAAATAAGAACAGAAAAGCAAATGTCCCTCAAAGGCACCAATAAATAGAAAAGGAATAGGACTGGAAGATCCCAGTTCATTTGACTTTAAAAATAAGTATCTGGTTGTTTTAACAGACTTGTTCCTGCAGCAGTGAAGCCTCTGGCACTGATTGCTGAGCTGCTATGAGGGCACAGAATATTCACTGTCCAGTATACATAGCAGTTGGCAGGTCACCTTCCATGTTGTCCATTGGTATGGAAGTAAAACCTCACACAAATGTAGACTGTGTGTAGTTGAAGTAAAACTTCCAAAAAGGCAAACCTTTTAACCACAAAGTCTCCATTTAACTTTCAAAGAAATTCACAAATGGTGAGAAATTGTTATTTTTTAAAAAATAACAATTTTTCCCACTCATTTCAACTGATAAAATTCAGTGGGTACAGCTATTCTTAGTATGGAAAAGAGGACTTTCTCACCATAAAGCTGGTGAAGATCAGATGCTTGACAAAAGAAGAGGAAGGAATCCTAATTCACCATATTTAGGAATCCTAAATACGTTTGAATATATGGGGATTCAAGGCTAGAGTTTTAAGACCTAAGCAAGATTTTTCCCCTTGCAAACAAAGGATTCACCCATCCCTATCATGGATGTGTTGAAAGTGCAAAAATGCTTAGCTCTAAAAGAGTTAATGCCTCAGAGTGTGCAGTTTAGATAGTGTGAGTGACCTGCAATGAGCTCCCTCTCTGTCCTATCTCTATCCTGACCCATCTCTGATGTAAACTGATATTCTTAGGGATATTTCCACCTCTTCTCTTGCCACACTCTGGCAGCCAGACACCATGGTCCCGAATGGGCTTCCACAGTCCTAAACGGGCTGTGACAAGGTTCAGTAAAAAAACTGCTCCTTTTTTGGCCAGGTTTGGGTTCCATTATGTTGCCCTGGCACAGCCTCAGCATGGCTTCTGAGTGATCCAGGAGTATGAGCCATGTACACACCCTGTCCCTGGATCAGCCCAACGGCAGCCCTTTTGGGCCATCTGTTTGAGCCCTCAGTCTGCTTCTTCAGACTGAGTCTATGAAAGCTCATGCTACAACTTCATAGAATCATAGAGTTGGAAGAGACCACAAGGGCCATCCAGTCCAATTCCCAGCCATGCAGGAACTCAAAATCAAAGCATCCCTGACAGATGGCCATCCAGCCTCTGTTTAAAGACTTCCAAAGAAGGAGACTCCACCACACTCCGAGGGAGTGTGTTCCATTGTCAAACAGCTGTCGAGGTGCTGCAAGACCTCTTTGCATACTTTTAAGATGAAAAATCAGCATCACCTGTACTCTTTTTCCACCTCCCAAAATGATATATAGATGAGCTCAATGTGACAAGAATTACTGCCACATAAATTCCAGTAAAATTTTAAAAAAGCATAAATGAGGCTAGTTTATTTTCTTCCTTGGCTTTGTCTCTAAAATTAGATTGTAATTGTGAACATAATTACCTATTTTAAATTACTCCTGATACTTTCACAAAGAGCTCTGTTTATACTTATAATGGCATACAGCACTGTATAAAATATTAATGTTAGCCTGTCAAGTGATTAAATGATTTCAATGATTTCAATTAACCAGCTTTCTTCTAACATTTCCATCAATTAACTAAATAAAATAAATGCTAAATTGCCCTTAGCATTCAGACTGAGATTAAAATTATATGACGCCAAATCAAGCCATTGCTCCACCAGATACAGTAAAGACTGACACTAGCTGTTTCATATCTGCTAACTGAAAACCTCTGAAGAAGAGTGAGATATCAAGAATGATACCTCAGCCTTTTTGCATTCAAAATATGTGTTCTACCAAGTAGCTAATAAAGCCCAGTGTAACTTGGATCTAGGCTTTTATTGAAATCCACCTAGAATTTAAGATTGACTTATCTCACCAAACAGTTGTTTCAGGTCTTTCCATTTGAAAACTGCCTCAAGAGGAATGGCAATGCACTCTATTACATCATCACTCCATTTTGTGCTTCAGTGGTGTTAGTTCCCAGTTTTGCTTCTCACATTTGAAATGCAATACCATTGACACCATCCTGTTTACTCCACCTTCTGCTCAATGTTTGGTGGTCTTTTTAAAAAATAAAAATAAATAAAAACAACCCACAAAACCATAAAGCCATAATTATGCAATTGTGCAACTATGTAATGATGCTAGTATGGAGAGGAAAAAAACCACTCCATGATCAGATTGGGAACATGAACATACACTATGTCGTTTCCAAAAGCATTTTTCTATACTTTTGCCTGACACAAAGTAACACGTACCTGGTTCTGCTTTTGTATATTTCAAATGTTATATACTTACCTTTTATTTAGAATTTAAAATTTTCCTGCTCTGTGTGGTTTCTCTGAGCATTAATCCTTAGCAGGATTACATCAGATTTTTCTATTGTGGTAATTCCCTTTTTAAGAAAAACAAAAATAGAAACAATATTAAAAAAAAACAACCTGCCAGAGAGCATAGAATAAATGTAGCAATTTTCCTGGGACCTCTTGGCAATTCTGACATCCCACCAGAAGTAACCTGGGTTTTCTTTGCTGGGTGTCCTCAAGGAATCCTCAAGAGAGGAGCATACTATACTTCCAATGCTGCAACAAAGTAGAACTAGCCATTTGCATCCAAAGTGGTTACTAAACCATATCAGATAGAGGTCATTAACATATTTTCTTGTTTTTGACTACCCTCAAGTCGATCTTGACCCATGGCGACCCTATGGATGAGACATCTCCAAGACCCTCTGTCCTCCACTACTCTGCTTAAATCCTGCAAAGCTATACCCATGACCTCCTTAATAGAGTCCATCCATCTGGCATGTGGCCGTCTTCTCTTCCTACTTCCCTCCACCTTCCCCAGAATTATTGTCTTTTCTAATGAGTCTTCTCTTCTCATGATGTGTCCAAAGTATGACAGCCTCACTTTGGTCATCTTGGCTTCCAGGGAGCTTTCTGGCTTGATCTGCTCTAGCCCATTTGCTTGTCCTTTTGGCTGTCCATGGGATCCTCAACATTCTTCTCCAGCACCACATCTCAAAGGAGTTGATTTTCTTCCAATCATCTTTCTTAACTGTCCAGCTTTCACATCCAGACATGATAATAGGGAATACAATGGCTTGTATAATTCTAACTTTTGTGTTGAGTTGTATATCTTTGCATTTTGGAATCTTTTCTAGTTCTTTCATAGCCACCACCCCATTCCTAATCTTCTTCTGATTTCCTGACTGCAGTCCCCATTTCTATCAATGTTTGATCCCAGGTATGAGAATTCTTTTACTATTTCTATTTCTTCATTGTCTATGTTGAACTTCTGAAGGTCCTTGGTGGTCATTATTTTTGTTTTCTTTATGTTCAAGATTAAGCCTGCCTTTGTACTTTCTTCTTTGATCTTCCTTAGTAGATGTTCCAGGTCTGTGAAGTTTTCTGCTAGTACTATGGTGTCATTTGCATATCTTAGATTGTTGATATTCCATCCTCCTATTTTCACTCCTCCTTCTTCTGTGTCCAAGCTTGCTTTTCTTATAATATGTTCTTATAATATGTTCAAGATTGACTTGAGGGCAGTCAACAACAAGTTGAACCCAAGTGGGGTTTTTACCCAAAAGACATTTAAAAGATAACATCAGAACAACGTTAGATATCTTGGAACTATATGATAATAATAAATCGAAGAAGTTAGGAATGTTATTCCTAGACTTAGAAAAAGCCTTCGACAACATGAATTGGGACTTTCTAGACTCACTATTGCAAGAAATAGGGATAACAGGAAAATTTCTCAATGGAATCCGTCAAATATATAACATACAAAAAACTCAAATATTAGTAAATGGAGATAAAACAGAGACTTGTAACATAAGGAAAGGTACATGTCAAGGCTGTCCCTTATCACCTCTTCTCTTCATTATTGTTATGGAAGTACTAAATACGAAAATAAGAAATGATAAAAAGATATATTCACCTGAAATTAATAACTATCAGTATAAGCTTAGGTCATTCACAGATGATATCATAATATTCCTAAACAATCCCTCCAAAAGCATAAAACGTTTAGAAGAAATTTTAGAAGAATTTAAGGAAATGTCAGGACTCAAAGTTAATAAATTTAAAAGCGGAATCATTACAAAAAACTTAACAAAAAAGGAAGAAGAACACTTAAAAGACAATCAGGTTATCCAATACTCAACAAGGTAAGATATTTGGGGATAATAATTACAAAAAAGAATACGGATTTGTACAAAAATAATTATGTACCTGTATGGAAGAAAATTAAAAAAGACCTAGAAACATGGGACAAAAAACAACTTTCCTTATTAGGAAGAATAGCGACAATGCAAATGAATGTATTACCTAAGATGCTATTCTTGTTTCAAACAATACCTATTCGATTAACAAAACAAAATTTCCATAATTGGAATAGAGATATTAACAAATTCCTATGGAAAGGAGGGAAATCTAGAATACAATCAAAAATTCTAAAAGATAGAAAAGAAAGAGGTGGATTGGGTCTGCCAGATATAGAATTATATTATAAGGCGTGCTCACTACTATGGATAAAAGACTGGATTCTACTTAACAATCCAAAATTATTAGAATTAGAAGGGATTAACATGCTGTCGGGATGGCACTCACACTTATGTTATGAAGCAACATCTTTGGACAAAAGCTTTAACTCACATTATATTCGGAAAAACTTGTTAAAAATATGGAAAGAATATAAAAAATACTGGTATAAAAAACTACCACAATGGACTTCCCCACAAGAAGCTTTTCATAGCAAAGAAACAATGGGACAAATTAAATGGATTACCTACGAAAAAATATTACTAAAATCTGAACAAGGGTATAGGGTTAAAACTAGAGAAGAATTACAACAAGAGAAGATTAATATTAATTGGTTACAATATTTACAATTAAAAGAAGACTTTAAAAGAGATATTAAAAATATGGAGTTGAAGAAGAAATAAAAACATTTGATAAAATCTTGAAAGAAGGAGAGAAACAATGGATAAAAAGATATATAAATGCTTATTGGATATCAAAACAGAAGGAGAAGTAATAAAACATAATATGGTTAAATGGATGCAAGAAATAGGACATACAATTTCTTTACAAAGTTGGGAAAGTACGTGGAAATATTGCAATAAATTCACGAAATGTAATACTTTAAAAGAAAATTATCATAAAATATTTCATCAATGGTACATCACGCCTGTAAAGTTAGCTAAAATAAAAGGTAATAATGAAAACAAATGTTGGAATTGTAAAAAAGAAATAGGTACCATGTACCATATGTGGTGGACGTGTGACCAAAGTAAAACATTTTGGGAAGAAATTAGAAAGATAATGTCAGAAACATTGCAGAAATATATACCACTTGAACCGGAACTGTTCTTATTAAACATACTTGATGTGATAAATTGTAAATTAAATAGTGATGAAAAAAGTGTAATACTATATATGGTTACTGCTGCACGTCTTGTATTAGCAAAACAATGGAAATCAGAAAAAACACCTAAAGCAAGCGAATGGCAGAATAAATTACATGAATTTATGATAACGGATAAGTTATCAATGTATATAGCAGACAAGACAGTTCAACAATATGGAAAAAAATGGGAAATAGTGCAGAAAAAACTATTCTTATAAAATGGCAAGGACTATACCTTTATAACTTATATTATCAACAATAATAATGAAGACAAATTAAAATTGCTAATGTAGATTCAATGTATTTGATACCTCCTGTAAAATACACAATGCATGTAATATATTGTAATATGCACAATAGGTAAAGTACTGTAACATGAAAAATGGAATAAAAATAATAATTTAAAAAAAAAAAGTTGAACAGATAGGGTGAAAGGATGCAACCTTGTCTGACTCCTTTGCCTATTGAGAACCATTCTTTTTCTCCGTGTTCTGTTCTGAAATAGCCTCTTGTCCTGAGTACAGATTCCTCATCAGGAATATCAGATGTGTTGGCACTCCCATGTCTTTAAGGGCATTCCATAGCCTTTCATGATCTATGCAGTCAAAGGATTTGCTCTAGTTTCTAAAGCAGATGCTGATTTTCTTTTAGAATTCCCTTGTGCACTCCATTAGCCATCGTATATTTGTAGCGTGGTCCTTAGTTCCTCTTCCTTTCCTGAACCCTGCTTGGACCCCTGGGATTTCTCTTTCCATGTGTGGTTGGAGTCTATGTTTCAGAATTTTGAGCATGATTTTGCTTGCATGGGAAATCAGTGCTATGGTCCTATAGTTGCTGCAGCCCTTTGTGTCTCCTTTTGTGGATAGGGATGTATATTGATTGCTTCCAATCTGTTGGTCATTGTTTTGTTTTACATATCTGTTGACATATGCTGGTTAGCACTAAAGGTGACTCTGTCAATGTGGATTGCCGCAGTTCAACTGGAATATCATCTGTTCCTGGTGATTTGTTTTGCACTATTTCTTTTATTGCAGTTTCCACCTCATTTTTTAGAATTTGGGGTTCATCTTCATATGGCTCTTCATTCCATGTGTCCTGCATTTTGTCATCTCTTTTGTATAATTCATATGTGTATTGCATCCAAAATCTTTTTATTCCTTCCTGGTCTTGGATTATGTTATTTTTATTGTCATAGAGCATCCTGGTCCTTGGTTTGAATTTTCCTTTGATTTCTCGGTTCTTGTGAAATAGATCTCTTGTTCTTACCTTTTTATTGTTATCTTCTATTTTTCTGCATTGGTTGTTGTAGTAATTTTCTTTATCTTTCTGCACAAGCCATTGTACTGTTGCATTCATAATTCTTATTTTGTTCCTATCTCCCTTTTTCTTTTCTTTTCTTTTCTTTTCTTTTCTTTTCTTTATTGCTTGTAGTGTTTTTTGTGTCATCCATGGTTTTTTCTCTTTCTTTTTGTTTATTGAAAGTGTCTGTCTCCATTCTTCTTTTATTATGTCCCTGGCTTCAGACCATGGTTCCTCTGGTTCTCAGTCTATTATGCTTAGTAGTGTGAATCTGTTTCTTATGTCATCAATAAATTCTGTTGAGATATTATTTAGATCATATTTTGGTATAATCACTGGTTTTGTTTTCTTCTTGAGTTTTACTCTAATTTTTGATATGAGTAATTCATGATCTGTTCCACAGTTGGTGCCTGGTCTAGTCTTGGCCACCAATATAGAGTTCCACCATCTTTTACTTCCAATTGTATAATCTATTTGATTTTTGTGTTGACCATCTAGTGATGTCCATGTGTGTAGCCTTCTTTCCGATTGTATACAAAATGTGTTTGCAATGAATAGGTTGTTGGCTTCACAAAAATCTTTCAGACACTCACCTGCTTTGTTTCTTTTGCCTAACCAAAAGCTGCCTACTGTTTTTTATTCTTCTTTGCTTCCAACTTTTTTGTTCCAATCTCTAATGATCACCTTGACATCCTGTGTTGGTGTGCTATCAATTTCTTCCTGTTCTGCCTCTGTAGTTGGTGCATATACTTGAATTATGGTGATATTCATAGGTTTACCATGGAGCCTTACTGAAATGATTTGGTTGGATTTTGCATTGTATCCTCTGACTGCTTTTGCCCCATCTTTTCTTAGTATGAAAGCCACCCGTTTCTTCTTGTCTTTTCATTCCCTGAGTAGAACACTATATGGTTGTCTGATTCAAAGTGACCCATTCCTGACCATTTTAACTCACCCACCCCTGTACTGCTATATTCATGTGTTCCATTTCCATTTTTATTATGTCTAGCTTCCCTTGGCTCATGCTTTTCACATTCCACATCCCTATTTTTTGTGTAGTGCTGCTTTAGATGCCATTTGCCTTTCTAAAGGTATCTGCTATTTGTCTTGGCATCTTTCATATGCCCTTGGCTAATCTTGCAAGTGTGATATCCCTTTATTTCTCCCTCCTTCCCTTTCTGTTAATGCTCTGATCCTGCCTGTGTCTCACTTGGGGTGTCTCACCATAGGGTTTACTAGGTGATGGGGTTACACAAGAAGGGCCACCTACACCTCCTTAGGCGCAGTGCCAACCAATGTCACTACAATTCACTCCTGTCAGTAACACCCACCACTACTGCTGCTGCCCAGTAGCTGTTTGCCTCCCTGTATTATTCCTCCCATTGTTGTTTGTTTGCTTTCCCCTTATGCCTCCCTAGATTTCCTTCCTTCCCTCCCCTCATGTCTTCCTTCCTTTAGTCTGCTGTTATCCCCATTCCCTCCCTCCTTTAATTTCTTCACTTCTTTCTCCATGGTTGGGGAAGGGCAGAGATGGCTGGTCATCCTCTTCCTTCCTCCACTCACCTGCCTGGTCCTCCTGCAGTGCTCTGTTCTCTGAGACAGAGACTAGAAGTATTAGATGGAGTCTTTCCCACCTCTCCCTGTTGCTCCACTGAGGCTCCTTCAGGATGGGGGAGGGGATTAGATGGAGTCCCTTCCCAATTCTTTCTGTTGTTTCACTGAGGCTCTTTCAGGATGTATTATTGCAGTAGCTGCATCTTAGTGTTTTTAGTTTTGATTTGTGAATGCCCTACAGACATTTTTGGGGAGCCTGGTCCTCTCTTGCAATTAGGACATCAGGCCTCTGAGGATGTCAAGAGAGGCCCTACATGTCAAGAGAGCATTCCGGAGGTGGCCCCAGGGTCTCCATGGTGCTCCCCAGTTGTTATGGACACTGTCCTGCCACACACAAAAGAATTAATTTCCAAATGACCCAACTGTCATACAACAAGATACAGCACTGGGATAGCTATGACGCTACACACTAAGGATCCATGTTTTAAAAATTAGTTATTAAAATAAAATCATCATTTATAATGGGATACCAAGATGAAGCATAATGTAAACAATTTAAAATACATCCAGATTAAAACCATAAATTTATTTTTCTAAACTAGTTGAACCATCTGATTCAATACACATTCAATTGTTCTTACTCCAAGGTAAATGAATATAGGATCAAAGTCTTAGTACATTTGTAAGTGGTGTAGTGGTCTGGGTGTTGGACTACAACTCTGGAGATCAGTGTTCAGTTCCCCACTTGGCCTTGGAAACCCACTGTGTGACCTTGGGTGAGTCACACACTCTCAGCCCCAGAAAACCCCATGATAGGGTCGCCTTAGGATCACTATAAGTCATAAATAACTTAAAGACACACAACAACAACAACAACAACAACAACAACAACCTCTTATTATTGTTAGTATCAAAATAAGTTGTCATTTTTTTGCCTAAAATGTTTATTTCACATCACTGCTTTCTGAAGCTTGTTTGATGAGAACAAGGGAGAGAGATTTCTCAGTGGCTGCTTCCAGACTTTAGAACTCTTCTATAGGTAGCCCACCTGCTATAGTGATTAGAGCATCAGATCATATTCTATCTTGATTTTAAGTTCTTCTTTCCAAGCTCAAAATAATTTGTAAAAACAGGCATAGGTTGGAGAGATTCTTCAGAACCAACTGTTTTAATCATTGTAGCAAACATTCAAGAAGCAAACTGTTGGTTAACATGTCCATCTCACTCCAGCGGTTCCAGTGGCTAGATAGTACTAAAAAAGAAAGCGATAGAAAAGGCAAATTAATTTTTAGAACAAAAATAGAATTACAAAATGAAAGTTGCAGAAAATGTCCTTTTAAGGCAAAGTGAAAACAGATGTATAAGAGGTAAAAGGAGGATGTGGCCAAATGCAAATATATTCTGTGGGTAGAATATCTTTTAATATTTCTATAAAGGCAAAGGTGTGCATCTGCTGAAAAAGGTAATGAATAAATGGAACATTGAAGAGTTTTAAAAGTTAAAGTTTTCCACTTTAAGAAGGTTGTCAAGTTTAGCTTAATTTAGTCACATAGAGAGGAGGCATCCATACTGATTGAAAAGTCCCAGGTTTTTTTGTTCCTATTCTTTCTGATTTTATATTGGATTAAAATAAACTGACTTGATGATCTGATATAAAAAAATCTCTGATCGTACTAGGAGTTTACCTCAGAAAATATTCTGGGATAAACAAAATAAGTATGGATTCCCCAAATAAAATCAGAAAAACAGGAATAAAATCTGGGTCTTTATGCTCTTTTAAAACATTATGGAATTGCCCAAAGAGTCAGAAAAAGAGTGCACATCTATTACAAAAGACATAAAAGAATGCTATTAATTACAAGGTCCAATACTCATACTGAAGTATCATATGGAAACTGCAGAAATCATTTTTAGTTTATCTATGGGGCAAAGCAGATGGGCCAAAAGGAGTGGCCAGAGGCTGCTCCAGCCCCAATCAGCCTGGAGCTGCAGCAACCAGATGGCTCACTCCTGAAAAGGACTGGCACTGCGGTTCCAAACAGCCACTAGCAGGAGTGGATTTAATCTGCTCCTTTTGCTGATGGCTTTGGGCCACATTGGGGGCATGCGTCATCTGAACACCACACCACCAAAGTGACCAGAAGGCGCTTTATTTGGCCTGTCTGTTTTGGGCCTATGTCACTTCCAATCTGTTACCCAAAATACAAGGGTCCACAGAGGGCACTCACACTTAATATTCAAAAAGGGGGATTTTATTAGTTCAAATGAAAGTGGCCAAGAGGGCTCAGGCAACTAATGTGGGGATTAAAACTGTGTACAACAGTTCCGAGAAACAGCACTCCCGAATGTAGGTTCGACACAATTTTACTGAAAGTCAAAGGAAATCACCATCCACATGAGACATCCACTCAAGAACTAACAATATAAAGGTGGTAGCAAATAGCAACTAAAAGGGGATTGCAGAGGGTAATACTATATCGATTCCAGAAGTGTAGCCCCAATTGGGGAATGCAATGAATGGGAAATGGCTCAGCAGCTATCTTGGGGCCATGGGATGGCCACCTTATGCTGAGGAGTCAGGTGAGATATAAGTAGAATGTATGTCTGAATCTCAAATGAGGCCAAATTGGAGGTGCTTTGGTAGGCATGTTTATAGGACAAAACTTATCCCTGAGCTGATTTTGGGATTAAAATGAAGTTTCCTGGAAAGAAGAATGAGAAAGGTACTTGTAAATGACTGAATAATCAGTGCAAATGTCTGTGGATAATGAAGTATTTCCTCCAGAGAGAAGTATACTTGGATTTCTGTTCATTTGTAACCACAAAGTCTACCACTCACCATTACTCCTGTCAATAAAGGGATTGTGCAGATTCTGATCTTCATTGGTCTATTCTGGTCATGTGCTCTTAGCTTCCACCACGCTGAGTCAGTTGGACCTCCTCATATGGTCATGGATATTCTTATATGGGACTTTATCACACAGGGGAAATCTGTAGTTTATCCCATACAAATCCCGAAAAAAACGCGTAATTACGCACAACGATTTCACATGATGTCACACAAAAACTACTATTAAAGTGGTCAGAAAATGGTGTTATACCAGATCTTTTTACTTTTGGGATTTTAGTGAAAATGCATTTTCGATGTTACTGTAATTGCGCGTTTACTCTAGTGTGAAAGTCAAATTCGGTTTATTCACACAATAACGCTTTTACTTTCTGTTTTGCTTGGGTGACAAACATGCCAGGCAGACATGAGCCTCTCTGCTTTCTCTTTCTGCGCATATACAAGTATACAATTTCTAGTACATTTATGGATTTCTTTCACTTCTGTATGAAATGTAAAAAAACTTTTTATTGCTTTTCACGTTATTTTGCTCTTATTCTAATTACGTGTGAAATTTATTTGCGTGATCAAGCTCTATTTTCGCTTTATTTTCAGGATGGTTTATTTGCACTTTATTATCTTTTTAAAGATGAAACTGGCCCCCGTGTCATAAAGTCCATGGCATGGCTAGTTTCCTGCAATGGGGGTACCTTCTCAGCTACATGTCTAAAACATCACTTTTGATATCAACTTGATATCGAAAAAGAGGAGGAGTGCAGGGAGGCTAGGCCTTGGGTTAATAATTCTGCCATGTCTACATGACACTGAAGCCTAGATTGATATTTCAGTAATCCAGTTCTGATTATACATTGGGTTAATAACTTTCGATTTTCTTAAAATGGGCCTGATAACTACAAAATGACAGTATAACCATGAATGTGTTCCTATGATCATTCAGACTTCTATCAGTGTGTATATGAATCTGGAATTCTTTACCCTAATATTCACAATTTTAGACTTACACAGAATTATGTCTATTATTTTGAGGCTTGTTACCCTCCAGTTTGTATATATAACCTTTCAGAGCACTTCCCAATCCCTTTTTTGCTGCTTAGCCCTAGAACTATATCATTTATGAAGAAGCCCCATCCCAAAAGCAGATCCTGTGGGTGCATTGTTTATGTCCCGCCACTGCAAGAACATACCATTTATTCCTAATGTTTAATGAATTACTGTTAGATAAGAGCAGTTCCTCTGTTATTCCCTGACTGCTTTGTTCAGGAGTCTTTGATGAGAAACCTTGCTGAAAGATTTTTGAAATTTCAAGTAAACACTTGATGGGTCTCGGGCTTTGTTTCAGCAAAAACCTATGTTGAAATATCTCAAAGACTGCACTTTCATTATTTTACCTGAAGAATTCAGGCAAGTACAAGGTGTGATAAAATAATAATAATAATAATAATAATAATAATAATAATAATAATAATAATAATAATAATAATAATTTATTTTTATCCCACCCCTCTGCAAACCGGGGTGGCTTACAACATTAAAATATACACTTTGTATCTCATAATCTCACCGCCCCCCTTAAAATGCTATTAAAAATTATAATTTAAAACACACTTAAAATGGTAATACAAATAAACTAATAAACAGTAACTGCAGCAGAATCCGGGGATCAAATTGGGCTGTCTTTTGATGGCTGAGATATCTATTCAGGAAACACCTGCTGGAAGAGATCCATCTTAACAGCCTTTTTAAAGCTGTCTAAGGTGGTAATATGGCAGGCCATTCCATAATCTGGGAGCAGTTGCTGAAAAGGTCCTCTGGGTGGTTGCAGACAGCCTAGTTTTTATAGGCTGCAGCAGATTCCTCCCAGAAGACCTGAGTGCATGGGGTGGATTATATGGGAGGAGGCGATCCCGAAGATAGGTTTTCTATCGTCTATCGTCGCTCCCAGACTCTGGAACGGCCTGCCGGATGAGATCCGTCAATTAACATCTTTGCACAGCTTTAAAAAGGCTGTTAAGACGGATCTCTTCCGGCAGGCCTTTCCGGACTAGATAACTGGCCTCGGGACCCTTTGAATCTAAGTATTTTTATAGGATTTATTTTAATTCCCTCAAAGTAGATCTGCAGGGGAATGTTGTGTTGTCGCTGTGTTGTCGTTTGTTGGTGTTGTCTTAATTGACATTAGTTTTTAGTTTAATTACTGCTTAATTGCAGTTGTTTTAATTGTACTTGATTTAATAACTTTTTAAGGGGGGGAGGAGGGATTGATATTGTTCTGACTTGGTTGTATTTTTATCATCTTTACTGTTCACCACCTAGATTGGTTTTCCACTGGGGCAGTATATAAATAAATTATATTATTATTTATTATTATTATAGGTTGGACCCAAGCAATTTAGGGCTTTAAAGGTGATAACCAACACCTTATACTGGGCTCGGAAACTAATGGGCAGCCAGTGAAGTGATTTTAAGATTGGTGTTATATAGTCTCTTCTTGATGTTCCTGAAACCAGTCTGGCTGCCATATTCTGCACTAATTGAAGTTTTCAGACTAAGTACGAGGGTAACCCCAGGTAGAGCACATTCCAGAAATCAAGACTAGAGGTTACCAAAGCACGTCCCACAGTTTCAAGGTCCCTAACTTCCAGGAAAGGGCATAGTTGGCATATCAGCTGAAGCTGATAACAGGAACTCCTGACTGTCGCATTTACCTGATTTATCATCTGGAGCGATGGATCCAGAGCACTCCACACTGTGAACACAGTCCTTAGAGGAGAGTGTGACCCTATCCAGGACTGGAGGTTGCATCCCAATACCTGGTTTCAGGGCCGCAACTGTAAGTACCTCTCTTTTATCTGGATTCAGTCTCAATCTGTTTTTCCTCATCCAGTCCATTACTGCTTTAAGACAATCATTGAGAGGAGAGATGCCATCTGAAGTCAAAGCTGAAGACCAAGACATGGAGAAATATATCTGGGTGTCATCAGCGTACTGATAACACACAACCCCATGTCTCCGGATGATCTCTCCCAGCAGCTTCATATATATATATATATATATATATATATATATATATATATATATATCGGGGACAAAATGGCGCCTTGTGGGACACCACAATTAAGTTTTTTCCTCGTAGAGTGACTGTCCCCGAACATCACCCTCTGGAATCTGTCCGAGAGGAAGGAACGGAACCATTGCAGTGCAGTGCCTCCAATTCCTAACCTTCTCAGGTGATTCAAGAGGATGTCATGATCTATTATATCAAAAGCCGCTGAGAGGTCCAATAGCACCAACAGAGTCACACTACCCCTGTCGATGCCTAGATGAAGGTCATCAGCTAAGGTTGTTGGGATTTGTAGTCAAAGTGGAAATGTACAGATGTGGGAAAGTTCTAGCTGTGAAAGTTTTAGCCTGCAGGTGGATTACACAAAAACAACACAACCAAGGTCAGCGTGTGTCTGGGAACACAGGGTACAAGAAGAAAACAGATTAGGTCATCAGAGTGTGTGAGAACAACCTGTCACATGACACAAGACACGGGAAGAAGGCTGGGTTTAGAAGCTGTTTAGCAGATGTCTATAAAGGTATCAACCTCGGCGTGGAGTTATGGCTTTTTGCCTTGAGTGGATTGCTGGGCTTGGCATGGAGTTTCCTTTGTTTTCTGACTGAATGGATGTTCTACAATGTAAATAGTCATCATGTTAATTCTGCAACTGAAAAATAAAGAACCTTCTTTTGAAGTGAATCTGATCTCTGGTCTGGTTTCAGGGAATGCTGCAAGCTGTAGGGAGCTACAGACCCAGAGAAGTATGAAGCTGATGAATGGTAGTCCTGCACACACTCTGCACACTCTCACCATAAATTCAACAAAAGTGACCTCTCTCCATATCCTGTCCTAAAGCCAGTTTGAAATGGATCTAGATAATTAGTTTCCTCCAAGGCAGCTTGGAGTTGAAGAGCAACCACCCTCTCAACCACTTTGCTCAAAAAAGGTAGCAAGGACACTGACCTATAGGTGTTCATGTCCCGGGGGGTCCAGGGAAGGTCTTTTCAGAAACGGCCTAGCCACCTCTTCCTTCAGACAGGATGGAACATGACCCTCCCTGAGGGATGCTAGATGATGTCTCTAAGAAACATCCTCAAGGCATCTCCGCCGTGGATGGCCAGCCACGAAGGGCAAGGATCAAGAGGGCAGTTGTTTTCCTCACTCTACCAAAAAGCTTGTCCAGTACTCACGGATTGAAACTGAGCCAGTATAATTTTATCAATGGAGTTGCTGGACATCTCGTCAATTGATTCTATTACAACACTGGCATCTAAATTGGCCCTTATCTGAGAGATTTTATCTGCAAAGAAGTTAAATGCATCACAGCAGGTTCTAGTAGGGTTAAGTAATGGGTTCTGCACAGGTGGAACCTGTGTCAGTTCCTTTACCACCCTAAACAGCTCTGCTAGATGGGACTCTGCAGATGCAATGCGTGCAGAGGGGAAGGATTTCTGCATTGCACATATTGCCTCTCTATAGGAACAAAGAAATTTCCTATGATGAGTCTTATCAGAAGAGTCAAGTTTTCCGCCAGATGCACTCTTCCCACTTCATCTTCCTATGCTCTTCGGTGTACCATAGTTTATGATTTGAAGCGGGTTGGAAAGGACGCTTGGGAGCGATTGTGTTGGTAGCCTTGGCAAGATCGGTGTTCCAGGTATTAACCAAAGCTTTGACAGAATCACCGGCATTACCAACCAATATACCAGTCTTTATACTGTTCTTCCAAATCAGCTGTTTTGGTTTACCCTATGTTGACCACAAGATGGTTGCCCCATCTTTCTGAGAGTTAAAAGTTATATAGATTAAGCTCCAACAAGCTTACCTATTATTGCTACACCTACTGAGAGATGAGAGATTGAGCACTGTGGGTAGCAGTGTACAAGAAACAAGTGAGGGGCATATTGCATGGGTGCAAGGTGAGGAGAAGCAAGAAGCAAGTGAGGAGCAGGCTGCAAAGACAGGAGGTGAGGAGAGGAAGGAAGTATGGGATGAAGGGAGTAGGAGAGGCAGGAGAGTGAGTAGTGATGTGCAGGGGTAGGTCGTGCGGCTGGAAGATGAGGCAAGGAAGGAAGTAGGTGAGAAAGGAGAGTGTGAGCAGCAGAGCTCAAAAAGCAAGCAAAACTTTGAAAACATGAGGTGAAGTGAGGTGAGGGAAGGAATAGGAGAAACAGGAGAGCCAGCAGTGGCACACAAGAAGCAACACAAGGGCCTGCAACAAAAGGTCATGAAGGCAAGGGAGTAGGAGAGATGGGAGGGTGGTGCATGCAGTGGAGAATAATAAGAAAGGGATGGTTGTATTGCATAAGGTGAGGCAAAGGAGGAAGGGGAGTGTATGGGGAAGGAGCTGGAAGGGGAAGGAGCTGGAAGACTATTGTAATAAGGGGTTAGGTGGTGTGCTTCATCTCTACACATGCCTGAGAAGCTACAGAGTTAAATTTCACACACATTTGGCAAGTATTGTTAGTTACTAGGACAGCACAAGAGTGGGAAATTAGGGAGGAATCCTTGTCTTCTTAGGCTTCACTTCCTATAAACATTTGCAGTTGGGGAGATCTCCAAGGACAGTTGATAAGAGTTGGAAGCATGACCTTCAAAGACACGTGATCACATGTCATTAGGTCTAAACACAAAGGTGCACTAGTTAGGACAGAAGTGTAAAACCACAGGGAGACCAAAGGGCTTTGCATGTATAGAAAAGATTCCATGGACTATATTTAGTAAGCTTCAACTCAGACCTTGGGTCATGATGGTGCTGTGTACTTGTGGAGCAGTGAGGGGATCTCTCTGTTGCTGTACCTGGGCTCCCAGAAGCTGAACAGAGAACATGAGACTGTCCAAGCTGACATCCAGGTTTCAAGAAGTGGAATATGGTAATTCTAACCATGCATGTCCTATGATATGAGAGTAGTGGAGTCTCCTTCCTTGGAGGTCTTTAAGCAGAGGCTGGATGGCCATCTGTCAGGGATGCTTTGATTGGGAGTCCCTGCATGGCAGGGGGTTGGACTGGATGGCCCTTGTGGTCTCTTCCAACTCTATGATTCTATGATATGACATTTGCTACACCATGACATTCAGCTTGAACACTTGACCAGAAGTGTCAATACTACTGCTACAGTAGTTGCTGTAGCAAATAATCCATGGAACAGTTTGATTGATGCTTTCTGTTAATATTATTATAAGCATAGTTATAATAGCAACTAGTGGGGCTTGGCACTAAATCTCATTTAACTAAAGTATAATTCGGAATATCCCCTGGGGAAAACAATGAAGATACTGTGTGTCTGTTACAAATGTGCCATTCTCCATACTTCATTACTCAATTGCAAGGAATTAAAAGCCACCTTCTTCTAGTATGAAGAGCAAAATAGGGTCATGCAAACCAAGGGTTGATCAGTTTCAGTAACACATAGAGGACACATAAATGAAGTAGTTAGCACTGAACATCCTGAATGTTAACGGCTAAGCTTCACTGGCAAAACTCTTGCACTTCTAACAGCTAAACACAGGACAATGCTGTGGAAGCTGGCTTTTTAAGCTCTCTGTTTGCTCTTCAACACTGTATAACAGGCCTTTCCAAAACTACTTTCCCCATAATATATGCAGGGTTATGTGTCTTTTGATGCCTTCTTTAGCTAGAAGGCTGTGCAAATGAAGAAACTACCCAGGAAGGAGTGCCTGGATGCAGACTCTTGACCAAAAAAAAAAAAAAAAAAAAGGCTGCATACAATAAGCACAAATATTCTTTTGGCTCCTAACTCAAGAAATCAAGATTTTAAGAATCGCCAGGAAGGTGTGGTCCCCTCAGCAGAAGACACTCAAAGAGCAAGACTACTTGCATATTCTTAATGTAGCAAGAGCTTCAGTCAGAATATCCACATCATCCAGCACCAGAAAAGTAATATAACTGTAGTATTAAAGGACCTCACTCTGTGCTCACATCTTACTCAATACTAGAGCAAGCCTGCTGGACAGAAACTGCTGATGTCTCTGGAGTTCAGGTAGATCTTCAGTCAGAGCTCCAGTCTCATCTAATACCAAAGAAACCACATGAAATGCAAGACCTATGCATGTGCAGAGTGTGGGGAAATATTCAGTAGCATACTTATATCTACTTATATGAAACATTGAGGGATTCACACAGGGAAGATACCAATTCAGAAAAGAGGAAACGATTCAATCAACACTCCCATGTTGCCCAGCACCAACTGATCCACAATGGAGTGAGAGCCTGCCTGTGTGCAGAACGTAGGAAGAGATTTGGGCATAGCTCATGTAAGAAGTCACACTATAAGGACAACCAATGTGCAAAATGCTTATGCTGTGGCCTCCCGAATCTTAAATTATATTATAGGGCAGCTTGTTTAAATTGGTTGGAAGAATGGGTTAAGTTAAAAAATGAGAGACTATTGGACCTGGAAGGTTTTAATATGAGATTTGGTTTTCATGCATATATGTTTCATGACAAACAAAAAGAAAACAAAGAATTCTTACACCATTTTGTGAGATGTGTGTTATTGAAAACTTGGATACAAATTAAGAATAATTTTTATAGGGAAATCCCTAGTTGGGTTTCCCCTCAAGAGGCATTTTGTAGGAGATCTAAGAAGGAGGAAATCCCTTGGATAACTTATAAAGAACTAGTAAATTGGAGTGACAGTACTGAAATATTGATTAAAAAGCGGGAACAGTTGAAAGAACCAATTAAAGACAATTGGTTTTTATACAATCAATTAAGAGAAAAATATAGAGTTGATAAGAAAAACAAAGGTATTACAAAAATACATAATGAAATAGATAAAATATTTTTTGATAAAAAGAAAGGACACATATCAAAGTTCTATCAAGCGTTAAAAAATAAAGATTTGGAAAAAGAGGTAATAAAACACTCTATGATTCAATGGGCGCAGGATGTAGGAAAGCCCATTGAACTAGAAAAATGGGAAAAGGCATGGGAAGATACTCATAAATTTACTAAGTGCCAAAACTATAAGGAGAACCACACTAAGATGGTGTATAGATGGTATTTATCCCCGGTCAAATTAGATAAAGTGTATAAGACAGGT